>JAQGBH010005945.1:0-13354 GCA_034698265.1 Sminthurinus aureus | reverse complement strand
TTCGTACACTTCAGGTCAAAGACTAACTACCCTAAAAATTTCAAAGTCCTAGGTTGAGCGGAAGTATTTTAAAAAAACTAATGAAGTTTAAGTTTAGCATGTAATTGCATTGGGAATGAGAAACTTCAAACTGGAATTTCTCACATTCCAAACTTGTACCGTTGGGGTTATTTCTACTTGAGTCCTCACATATGTCTTGTGTCTTGTGTCGTGTGTCGTGTGGAATTGGATTATACATTTGTATTCTGCATATTTAACTCGTATCTGATAAGACATTTGGATAGTCAACAGTGGATATTGGATATAGTCGCAAGTGCATGATTTTTGCAAGGAGAATCTTCAAAGAAAATCCTGCATGTAGAATATATTATGTATTATGTAGAATGGAGATGTTACACACTTTTCTACCGACTACTCACACATGACATGATAAAGCACAGTCACAAGTCACAAGTCAGTAATAAAAGAAATGCCTTCCAGAGTGTACACTGTACACTGTATGCAGTATTTATATGGAGGAGACAGGAATGGCTGCATCTTTGTAGTATCAAGTGGATTTGGATTTGGATGTTGGGAGGGAATCATGAAAAAATGATAGTTTGTACCATAAGACACCGTCTTCAAACAACCTCGCAGTATTATAGTACAATCTACACGTACACGTGTATTTGATACAGCACACTTTGTTTATCCATCTGCACATATGCCATCAGCCATCACTACGCATTCACTCTAAAGTCTACAGTGTACAGTGTACAGTCGACTTTGTAAACTGGGAGGTCGGAGGATAAATTGATTGGATTGGATGGGATTGGATTGCACACGGTAAATAGAAGAAACCAAACCGTACGTCGCTCGATACAAGATACAAGACACAAGTGCGTGTTGCTCTATCTATAATCTAGGTATAAGGATACAGACGATACCGTATATTAGAGTTGAAAAGTATAAGTAGAGAGAAGACTAGACTCTAGAATATAGAATCTAGACTCTAGAATATAGAATATAGAATCTAGATATATGAGGTTATTGCGCTTATAGAATTCAACGAGGTGAATGGTGAATGTTGAATGTATCACATCCCTCCGGCTACAAACGGTCCAAGTTACTTCATCTTCATCTTCATGATCATGTGTTCGTGTTCATACTCGTGCCGATAAAAATGATCTCTCACTTTCTACTTTCTCTTCTCTTTCTCTTCACCGACTTTATTTTCTACATTTCTACATTTCTACATTTTCTACATTTCCTTTCCCCGTCTTTCAACTCTACATTCGACATTCGACATTCTACATGACATACATATGCATGATCAATGATCACTCCTTTCCTCCCATTTATTTCTCCTCCTGTATCTAGGATCTAAGATCTCCTTTAACTACAAAATGTCTTGAATATTGAACACTTTACGGAGCTCAACTGTTGAGCGTTGGACGGTGCAACGGAACTCGGACTCGAATAGGCCACAGGAAGTCGGATTAGAAATAAAAGTAAAAGTAAAAGTAATTTGATCCTCACATCAACATAAAAATCAACATGAAGGTTGAACATGTTTTTTATAAGTTTGACCTATTCTCTATCTGTATCTACGACTGTAATTGAGTTTAACCTTTTATTTTTGCAGTTCAACCTACTGCCAGAATAATGAATAAGGTCGTTGGGGAAAAGAAGGAGCGAAAATTAATATTATGATTAGCCATCTAAAATTTCAATGTACATTTGTACGTGCCAATGTACAGTGTAGAGTGTACAGTATACAGTGTACGGACTAGAGATACAAGAAAAGATATGCAGACATCGCAGATCACGGACAATTTACAAGGGACGGATAATTTAATGATAATGATCCGAACCGGATAGGACGAGGATTGAAAGATGAGTCTTTTAATTTATGAGGCTGCCTTCTCTCTCTCTCTCTCTCTCTCTCTCTCTCTTTAATCTCCAATACTCTCTCTTTGGATTTTGGATCTTGTGGTTGGTACATTGGTACATGTCCTTGTCGTTCTACTTTCTACTTTCATTTCCTTGCAAAGACGAGAAAGAGGACGGGAATTTTCTGCGTGTTCTTAGTCTAGTCTCTAGTCTCTAGTCTCTAGTTGTAGAATTTGAAGTGTGATTTTGATATGGTAATGGATATGGAGCAAATAGGAGGACATGTATGATGACGGAATGATTTGTATTTGTGTGCATTAGTTATCAGCCACTGAATTCAAAATTCAAAATTCAAAATTGGAACATGGAATTCAGAATATGGAATATGAAATAGGGCATGAATTTCAACCTGAATTTGAATTTGAATATGAATACAAATTCACACAGACAGAGACAGAAAAGTAGGCGACATGAACAGTGAACAGTGAACAATGAACATGACTCTTGAATTGGAATTTGGATTTGTAGTTGGAGCTGACTACTGTATGGCGCAAGTTTGACAGTGTTCTGGATAGCGTTTAATAGTCATCCATTATAATGATTAATTTTTTGAGAGGGTCCACTTTATAATTTAGGGCTTTTACCACCAACCACCAACCACCAACCAACCCACCACACAGCCAACAGCCAAGCTTGAGCTTAAACAGCAAAGGCAAACTCAACGAAACCAAACCAACCCATACACACAATGGATATGAACAGTGTACAGTGTACATGTCACCACCACCAAACCACAAACTAGAGAAAGAAAGAAAGAATAAAGAAAATATATTATACATTTTACAGGGAAATGATGTGAAAAATGGTAAAGAAAGCTGTGAGAAGAGAGGAGGAGGAGGAGGAAAAGGAATGACAATACAGAATGCTGAATACTGAATAGTGAATATCCATGAATCACACGATATTTGTTCCTCCACATCGGATCCGTTCACTGTTCACTGTTCACTGTTCACTCAGAGGATAAGGAACAGATGCAAAGAGGAAAAGGGATATCTATCCACGTAGTTATTTGTATAGAGTATAGGATGTGTAGTGTGTAGTGTGTGCTTCTGGTTCTGGTTCTGGTTCGGATTCTTCTAACGAGATAAAAGGAAGAGAGGAGAGCGAAAGCCAAGCCAAGATTAATGGATGACATTTGAGAGAGAACAGATACCATATCGCACCACTGTACACAAGAAACCAAACGGGGACAAACTAGGCCAGTTCCTATTTCACTTTAACTTTCTCCCACCATCACTTTCACTCTTACTTTCACTTTCTCACTTTCAACAACCAACAGCCAACAGCGGACAGAAACCCTCCAATAAAATATAATTCTATAATCAAAATCTTGGTCCTCATCCGCCCCCATCTTCTTCTTCTTCTTTCAAACCCAAACACCAAACACCAAAGATGAAAGATGAATCTGATCACCGAACCAAATCAAATCAAACTGAACCAAACCAAACCAGACCAGATTTTGTTGTGATGGTATTTCCGTGTTTGGCTTTGGCGTGTACTTTAAACCACTGTGTCATTTTATATTGTACCGTGTATATAAAATCTAGTACAAAATCCACCAACCTGCGAAACTCTCCTCAGTCCTCCAGATTAAACTGAATTGAAAGCGTAAAACTCGGAAATCCAGACTCGAGACTCGAAACTCAAATGCTCACAAATGCTCAAGTCACCATTCATTTATGCATTCTTTTTTCTACTTTCTCCTTTCTACGCTTCAAAACTGGATACACGTGGAATCATGGATCATGGATCATGGAAAATGGAAAATAGAGGACCGATAATAGAAAGTGAAGAATGGAAAAGTATAGAACCTTTGTATTTGTATGTTGTACCGTATCTTTTTTTACAACACTGTGAAGAAAATGATGAAATGTCATTGACATGATTTTTGGTCACACTTTGATGAATTGTACTCTTTTGGCACCTCACTATTTTGTCACTCTCAACCCTCTCAACCCTCTCAAAAGACGCTCCACGCTCCGATTAAGACATTTCCAAGTAAATGAACTTTCAACTCTTGAGCGCAGAGCGCAGTTCAGATCAAGATTCTAGATTCTAGATTCTAGATTCTGGATTCAGGATTCAGGTCAACAAGTCAAAGACGTGTGATTGATGGTAGAAAATTGGTGAGTGGAAAACCCAAAAAAATCACACCATCTGATTTTGTACTTGTGAATGAATCAAGGATTGAAAAGGATTGCATTGGATGCATTTTCCTATTTTACACCTTTTATCATGTTGACTAGACGTAAAAACGTAGCAGTAAAATATGGCTTGTTTATCAATGATAAATTATCATTGAAAGAAAGAAATGTTGATTGAGATTCTTGTACAAGTTTGGAGTGTTTCAAATGTTTCAAATGTTTCAAGATTCCAGAATCCAGAATGTATCATTTCAGTTGAAATAGCAGAGCTTACATGTTGTCTTCTCTTAACTCTTAACGTGGGCTATGATGCCATCCTTCATCTTGCATTGTTCATGTCCAATCTACAAGGTGGACAAGAAGAATACAAAGGATCTGCGTGTAAAGTGTACACTTTAGACTATAAATTGTACATTGTACATTGTACATGATGAAGCGGTGAAAGTGCGTGTAATTACCACTAGACTCTAGACTCTAGACTCCATCTTCATCTCCATGTTGTTCCTGCCTTTTAAGATTTATGTGCACCTGTTATCTATTTTGTTTTCTTTACTGCCTCTTAATACCTCTTTTCTCCTTCCCACTTGACACTCGAGTATCACCAAACACCAAACAAACTCAAGTGACAGAGAGACAAGAAATTACAAACCAAGAACTATAGAAACAAGAGTCAGGATTCAAGAGTCAAGAGTCACTGTATAAAGAGGAAAGAGTTAAAGGGTTGTTGACAATCTCCTTGAGCTCGGCTTGAGGATCTGGCTGAATTCTAGGATCCGTTGTTTGTTGTTTCAGGTACAAGTGGAAGATTTATTTATTACTTTTATTGTTCATTTATAATACAAAGTTTATGGCAGCTGTCTCTAGTATCTAGTATCTAGTATCTAGTCTGTAGTCTAGCTTGTAGTGCGCTCTTGACTCTTGACTCTTGACTCTTGACTCTAGAATCTAGAAGGTAGAATCTAGAATCTTGACTATTCACAACATTTTAATGCAGACTAGAGACTAGAGACTAGAGACAGACCACTTGTGTTTCATTCAACTGTGTACATTACGAATTATGAATAATAATGAAGAGCTATTAATGTAATCCCCCGAAAAGCCTCTCTTCCCCAAAGTAAATGCGTAGAGTGTAGACCATAGAGTAGCACACACAAAGTACAGGCCATAAAGATAACACATCATCACATTTGCATTTTGCATCCACTACAAACTACGCACTACGCACTACGCACAAGAACACTAAAAACTCTTAACTATCTATAGAAACTAGAAACAGAGAGAATGATATTTCAACCCAGAGCCAGACTCTTACTCATAATTTTGCCCATCTTAAATGGTCCGCATGATCATTGATGATAATTCGCCGACGGCCGAAAAAGTTCACCCGTGGAAGTTGTCCCGCTGAATTATTATTACATTGTGACACTGTTGTTTCAAAATTCAAAATTCATAGAGCATGTTTTAATTGAGTCTGGATCTGGATGCTGGATGGGGATGACAAAATAGAAATAGAGAAATAGGCAGAAAACGAATAAGGAGAGAGTCACTTTTATAAAAGAAGAAGACTGTCAAAGTTGCGTTATTTCTCCCAGAAGAAAAGTCTCCTCCTCCAGATTCTTCATTCTACATTCTACATGATATATGAAAATGAATATGAATAAAAGTGATAGAGAGAGAGAACCTCGGTGTTTTTCCCTGTTTAAAACGGATATTCGTCCCATTAAAATACGCACATGGCGCCGGGTGTATGGTGTAATCAGACTATTATTAAACGACTTTACAGATTACACATTACACATTAATATCCAAATCTCTCTTTCATATCTTAATGTACTCTACACTCTAGTTTCCACTTTATACACTGTTGACTGTGCTTTGTGAAGGAGGAAATAGAAAGGGTTTCCCACATTTCTTATCCCTCCGTTCTCTATTTCTATGGCTCCACAATGTTTTACATATCATCTTTAATCACACTACTTTATTCATCTTCTTTCTCTGGATTATCTTCCGTCTCTGGTTCAGGGCTAAGCTACAATCTCATAGCAGTTGCAGTTCCATTCCAATTTCCATTCATCATGTGTAAATGGTAAATGAATTGTGGAAGTGGGCTTGTTCGATGTTTGATGTTTGAATTATCTGTATTATACTTTTATGGATAATGGAGGAAAGTGGGGAGACTTGCAGGGGGGATTTTTCTTTCTCTTTCTCTTTCTAGTTTATTAACTCTAGTTCCGTTTTAAAAAGTGTATTAGCACATTAAAAGATGAAAAAGAAGAAGCAGAAGAAGAAGAGGGGGATAAAATGGATAATACGTAGAATGTACGATGTACAATGTACAAATTGTTCAAGGTTAAACAACTTTTAGTATCTGTATTTCTTCTTTGCTTTGGTTTTGGTTTGCCCCAATTCCGGGTCACATGGGGCAAAATTCATTATAGGGTGGAAAATCATGATTTAAAGAGTATTAGTGTGAGTTAGCATGTAGGTAGGATGCAAAAGGTTGGAGGTTGGAGGTGCATAATGTAACACTTATATTCCTATGTATATTCGTATATGCTGCCACAACTTTCCTCGTAATCTAGAATTTAGAATCTAGAATCTAGAATCTAGCAACATGAGCCCTTTTGTTTGGAGAGTGTAGAATGGAGTGTAGAGAGTGGAAAGCAGAGGAGGGGGAGAAACATAAGCCACAATTTATGAATCAAAGAGTTGCGCCACAATCCTCAATCCTCAACCCGCACTACACTCTACTTTATACTGTATAGTACCTCCGCTTCTGTTTACTGTTTACATTTGACTCGACTGACTCGAAACTCTAAACTCTAAACTTGGAATCATCATCATTATAATGATGACAATAATCCTAATGAGTGTTTCTACTTGTAGTTTCTAGCTTCTAGCTTCCCGTGTTTGGTATCTGGTTCCTGGTTTCTGGTTTCTGGGCTAAAGAGTCAAGTCAAGTCAATTCAAGGCAAGAGAAGAGAAGCCAAGTGGGCCAAAGTTGAGTTGAGCTGAGCTCAGCTCGGCCGAGTAAACCAAGGCTAAACTTACAGTGTACAATGCACATTATGAAGAATGCCAGAATGCAGCTGGACCAACAACCAACAACCAACACATTGCTCATTACACATTACACTTTGCAAATTGCAAATTGTCTGCAGCTCCGGGTCCAGGCACCACAACCAGCATCAACTTTCTCCCCTTCTCTCCTACTGTTTCTTCCCCATTCCCTGGACAATTCCCACACAAACACGCAACATGAGCAACACCAACACCAACAACATCAAGAGCAAGAGCAAGTGGAAGAGAAACCACTACTAAAATCATCATCTTCGGCATCATCACCTTTATCAAGCTCAACTAAAAACTAAAACTGCTGAGCCTCTTCTGCTTCTTGTTCTTGTTCTACTGCTGCTGCTGCTGCTGCTGCTGATGATGATAGCAAACCTTCAAATTTGGATTTATTTACAGCAGTTTGGATTTGAAAACGGATTAAAATGACAAGATAAAACTATATAAAATTTTCCGTTCTGTCAGTTTGATTCGTGATTCGTTTGAATTTTAAATGTCCTGCTTTCACTTTCACTTTTTCTTCTAGTTGAACTTTCCCCTTCCGTTTGCTGCAGTTTTAGGTAAGGACGATGAGGATGAGTATGAACATGAAGAAAAGAGGGAGAAAAATAAAACTGAATATTAGAGTATAAGAGAGTTTGTCATATGGACCAAAGACCACACGCAGAGACATGAAAAATGTAGAATGTAGAGACAATAGCATAGACTTGCTAATCTTTACCAAATTTATACATACATCTAAATCGTCTATTATCTAGAATACAGAATACATGAGCTGATGCAGTTTTCTTTCTCTGCTCCAAACTCCAAACTCTAGCGTCTAGTGGAAAGTGGAGAGCGGAAAAATGGAATGGATGGATAGACGGAAATAATATGTAATTTATATCTTTGCCCTTTTCCATAAAACATGTCTGTATATTCTAGATTTTGATACAGATTATGGACCATGGATGAAAACGGACGGAGAGAGGAAAATGCACATGATGTAAAACTAGGGAAGGGGAAATGCTGGATGGGCTGCTCAGTGCTCACTCTGCATGTGTACTGCCTGTGTAGGATGGAGAATGGAGAGTGGAGAAAGCAGAGTGCATGGTATTAATTTACAAAATACAAGAGCTTTCTTTCTTTTTCAGTCGAGTCGGATTAGGATTAGTAATTTAGACGAGATTTCCCGATTAACCAACATGGAGTAGCTTTTGGAGCACCTTTTACGCCTAGTTTTAGCTCCTATCATGTATAATTTATCATGTAATGCAGTCTCTTCTCTTGCACTTTCACCCTTTCTCATCTGCCGGTGAAAACAAATTTCCGGTCTGCAATAATAATACTTTAATAGCGGATACAGGAATTTTCAGTTCACTTTCATCCTCATTTACAGAGATCGTCATCATCATCATCAACATCAAGAAGAGCAGGAGGAGCACAAAGTTTGAATCCTTTGTATTTTGTATTGAAAATTGAAAATTGAAAGGCGGTACGCGGTACGCGGAAAGTGCGTGTTGTGTTGTGTGAAATATATTATATATTAGGCATTTAAAAATAAACTAGCAAGTAGATTGAATCCCACTTTGAAAATCCATTAACTATTAACTACTAAAAACCTATTATTTATCTTGCTTTTTCTATTTTATTTAGTCCAAAATTTCTAATTTCTAGTTTCTAGTTTCTAGTTTCAAGCATTAAATGGAATTATCTATATTTAGAGGTTCAAAAATCTCTAAGGATTGATCATTGACCATTGAGATTTGAATTTCTGCGTGCAGTGTGCAGTGTGTAAAGTTAAAAGTACAGGACGTGATTGACGATTGATGATTTATGATTCATGAGAGGAGAAAAAAAGAATATAAAAGGTTTCTGCGTCACCATTTACTTACCGTTTAATATGTGAACGGAGATGCTCGCGGGGATGGAGTTTGACGGAACGCAACTGTAATCAAATCAAACCAAAGCGCAAGTCAATTAATTCACTAATTATTTTAAACATGTTATGAGTTATGAATAATTGCAATACGTAGAATAATAAGCGAATATAAAATATTATGGCATGTTAATTTACCTGTAATTACCACTATCACTTTTCTGTACATTGTGAAGAACTAAAGTGCTCGAGTATTTCTCATGGGTCACTTCCACCCGACGAACTGGATCATAATTTATCATTCGCAGACCCTGTAAATATAAATGTAGATGAAAATAAATGAGCAAGGGCACAGAAAAAGTATCAAAATTAAACATTTTAGACAAAGAATTGTTTGCAAAGTGAAAAATGGTACTGAATATGAACAAAATGACTGGGTATTTTTTACATACCTGATACCAAAAAATATAGTCGGGTTCTTCAGTACTTTGTTTGAGCTCACAGACAAGTCGAAGACTTGAACCACTTTTGATATATTTGTCAGGTCCGCCACTGATTTCCGCTCGAGCCTCTGTGTTTTGGGTTGTGTTTCAGTTTTGAAAAATTCCCAATTCCCAATTCCCAATCCCCAATTTCCAATTCATCAGTCAGAATAAATAAATAAATAAATAGAGAAACAAATAGTACAAGAATTAGAAACTGGAAAAGGAGGAGTTTTGATTTTGTTTATAGGAGAAAAAATAAATAAATAAAATAAATAGAGTGGGAAAATTGGCGGTCATTTATTAAGTTTAAACTCACCCACGACGTTCAGCTTGACAAAAATACTCTGTGGCGGATGAGTGGATATTGAACATTCGTACACCCCTGCATCGCGCGGCTGGACGTATTTAATTTTCAAAGTCCAATCCTAAAAAAAGACAACAAAAACCAAAATGAGAGAAGAGAAGACAGCACATCAATTCCATGGAAAACCGTAAACGGAAAAGGGGAAAAAATCAAGAGACAAAAAAATTAGACATTGAAGAATGGATAAAACAACAACAAGATTAATGATTCTCATCACTTGACTCACTTCAATTCAACATTCAACGCAACTCGACTCAATTCTCAACACTCGAAACTCGAAACTCGACACTCGATACTCGACAACCAACATTTTTCCGTCCCGGACCACCAAAAATACTAGAATACTAGAATACTAGATTTATCCAAAATGTGGGAGGTTGACATGACATTTAAAATTGCGGGAAACTTTGTCCTTTCAATTCTCATTTCTCAACCATCCCGATTTACGCCATTTATGCTCAATGCTCAATGCTCAAGTTGCATCAGAATTTGAATTGGAATAGGCGGAACAAACTTATTTTACACAAGAAATATCATTTCATCTACAATCTACAATCCACAATCCGCACAAGTTTAAGTTGAAGTAAACAGATTGAGGATTGTGGACTGTAGAAATGAGTTGACTTGCGGAATTTTTTATTGAGGAAATTTCACATTATTTTCCAATAAAATTATGTTCATTTCCCTTTGATGGTTCTATTTTTGCCCATTGTTCCATTTTGTGGGTCTCGTGTGTTTTTGGTTGTGGGTTTATTCTGGTTTGGTCTGGTCTGGTGAAAGTGAGTGCCAAAGAAGATAAAAGTGAAAGGAAGACAGTTTGCTCCCTTTTCCCTCCACTCTGCTTTTACACCATTTAATATAATGTGATTATCCCGAGAATATTTGCATTGTCATGATGACGAGGATGGTGATGATGATAATGATAATGATAATGATAATGATGTCGCTCACTCTGTTCTTTTCTTTTCTTTTCTCTTTCCTGTGAATATTTTGTCTTGCTTTCTTTTCCTTTCTTTCCTGTCCTTTGATTGGTTTTTAAGTGCGTTCAACTTCTCGTTCCTTCTCAAGAGATGAAAATGACAATGATGAAGACCCACACAAGATGAAGATGAGAATGACTTTGTTCCCTCCTCCCTTTTACTTTGTTCCTTCAGTTCCTCCAGTCTGCATAGTAGTCTAGTCTATTCTGTTTTTAGACTATCATGTGCTGTACAATGGAGACTGGAGACTGGAGACTTGAAAGTGGAGAATACAGCTCGTTTTTCCTTTTCCCTTTGGTTTTCCTACTTAGCAAGCTTTCTTGTTCTTTGTCTGGTTTCCTTATTAAATTTCCGTCAGACTTTGTCATGATCAACTCATCTCCTTCTCCCTCTTTTCCTTGTGCTTTTCCCAGTGCAAAACATGAGAATGTGAGAGAATTGAGCATTGAGCTCGTGTGTTGTATGTTCTATGTTGTGGGTGTAATGCGTATAACACACAACATACGAGGTCTTGGTTCCTCCACGTTTTTGGGCATAATACTGACAATGAGTATGGTACATATTCAAGTACATGCAAGAGCATTGAGCATTTGCCAGCTCCAGTTACCACTTGGAACTGGAGACTGGAGACTGGAGACTAGAGACTACAGGCTTGAGACTGGAGGAACGGCAGAGAAAGGAAAGAGGAAGAGGAGGAGGAAAAAGGGAGAAAGTGTTTATTCTCCTTGAGATGCTTTTCAGAGTTAAAATATGTTTGAAACTGGGTGAGAGGAAGAGGAGAAAAGTAGAGGAAAAGGAGGAGAAATTTACTCTTTCCCTTATTTTCCCTTATTTATCTACGTTCTACGTTCTACGTTCTACACTCTACATTCTCCAGCTCTTTCCTTTCTTATTCTCCTTTCTTTTCCATTCTTTTCCCTTTTCCCGTTTCCCTTTTCTCTTCTCAATTCTCAATTCATGTGGGGAGGAAGGGAAAACTCTTGGGCTCTTGGGTGAAGTGAAAATGCATCTGCATAATGACTTGAGAGTGAACCAAACTCAACTAAACTACACACTACAGACTGTAGACTGTAGACTATAGAGGAGTCTGGAGTCTGGAGTAAAGCAGAAATGTAGAATGTAGAATGTAGAATGTAGATGGAAAAGAAAGGGAAAGAGACTCTTGTCGGAGTTTCGGTTTTTCAGCTTTTACTGTCCTTTCACTAGCTTCTATATTCTAGAGTCTAGATTGTAGAAGGGAAGAGGGAAGAGTGAGGAGGAAGACAGACAAAAAAGGAGGATGTGAAAGAGTGAGTCCAGCAGAGCGGGGCATTGTGTAGTATGTATTGTGCATTGTGTATTCCATTTTCTATATTCTATTCTATATTCGGGTATGGCCAAGTTTCAACCGGGAAAGGAAAAGGGAGCGGGAACTGCATACCATTTTGTAGCATATTACATTAAACTACTTTACATGTGATTACATTACATTCATTTAGATGTACCAGCGAAGCTCACAGTGGCCCAGAACGTACTCTGAAGTTGTACACTCTACACTTTACACTGTATCCATAACTGTAATGGAATGGAATAGAGAGTGGAGAGTGGAGAAAAGAAGAGACAATATGCACATGATTACATTATCCACATTATTATAATATTACATTTGCTCCTCTCTCTCTCCTTTCTCCCATTACCATACAAAATAGGAGCCTTGCCTCCTCTTTCTACACTCTACACTCTACACTCTACAATACACTCTATTTACATGCATTTAGAATATTAGAATATTTGGGATATTTGCGAAATTTCAAAAGAGACGTCCGTCCACGTTATTTCCCTCTTCACTCTAATATTTTACCCTCTATACTCTATTTTACATGTATTTAGACTGTAAATTTCTGTACGAGCTCCTCTTTATAACTTTGCAACTTTGTAGTTTCTGTACACTTTTAGACTTGGATTTGGTCTGGTTTCCTTTTCTATGGCTTAGTCACGTGCTTCTGAGTTCTGAGCTCAATTCACCATCCACTATTTTTATTATTTACTATTTACTATTTCGACTTCTATATATCAGTTGGCTCGCCGATTGTTTGTTATGGTTTGGCTTGGTTTGGTTTTGTTGACAAACCTGTGGAAGTCAATGGGAAAATGTGCGAGTTAACTCTACCCTCTATTTTACATTTCACCACAACAGACAACAGAAACTGATACGGAGCCCAGAGCCCAGAGCTTGAACTGGAGCTGGAGCTGGAGTTGGCGTTGCACCCATGAATGCAAATTCAAGTCGAAACTGGATACAAAAAGGATAGGATACAAACGGCATGGAGCATGGAGAAATCAGAAATCAGAGTGTGGATGTGGATTTGGTTGAATCGAGAATCGAGAATCGAGAATCGAGAATCGAGAATGAAGAGCAGAATCAATTTATAGACCAAGCGGAGTAAGAGCCTGGAGCTCTGGAGTAGGGTGGTCCGTTTCGCAGAAACGTTCGAAAAGTCAACGGGCCCTTGTCTCAAATTGAAGACATACCCATGGAG
>JAQGBH010005944.1:0-13355 GCA_034698265.1 Sminthurinus aureus | reverse complement strand
GAAATGGATTAATTGTAGAAATTGTATCAAAAAACTTTTTTGATTAATGGAAAAAGTCACATATGTATTTCCAGATTGAGAGAGTATTGTTTTTGTATGTATCTTTATGTACGTAAGTCGTGGATCTCATTTAAAAAAGCAGCATAACTGATTATATTATGATGAAATATTTACTTGCTTGTTTGTTTTACTTCTCATCAAAATATAATTTACATTAGCTTACATTAGCTTGTGACTGCACAAAACTAAAATATGTTGCTTTTTCTGTGTTGTTTTTTTAGGTGTTTAAAATCTTGAACAGCCACGACAAAAAGAGCTTTTCCATCGATCGATCTATGATTGCTGGTTCCGTTGGGAAGAAAACGGCTCTTGAAAAGTCGGATTTTGATGCTGTCGTCTTCATTAATGATTTTAATGATACTGATCAGCGACGGAAGGAAATTCTCCAGGAAATTAAATCAATCTTAGCTTCAAAAACAAGTGCCAAGGATTTTAATGAGATGCCCTTTGCTCTTAAATTCAAGCTCAATGGTATTGATGTGGATCTCTTGCCTGTTGGAAATTTCGTAACGGGTAAAAAAATTGATACTCAGACTCAGCAAGCGGAGGCAGTTGAAGCTTTACTCAAGAAGGATCCATCCAAATGCTACCGCTACAGCGCAGCCCTTGCTGAAAGTCAAGTTGGGTTCATGAAGGAGAAGGAGCAAACTTCATTCGTCCACGAGCTCGTAATTCTTTGTAAGTACTGGAATACTAAAGTTGATGTTCCAGGGAAAGTTAGTGGACGATCCACCCTCATCGAGTTGATTGCTGTTAGTGCTGGACGGGAAGCGGAGAAGGAAAATACCAACAAAATGTATCACGGCTTCCTCAAATTTCTCGAATTGATGAAGGGATTTTCTGGATTGAAGATTTGTTTTGATCCTTCAAAGTTGTCTTCTCAACAAAATCTCGTCGCTCCATTTGTAATTGAACCAGCAAATGCTTACAACAATTTGGCAAAGAATGTGAACCGGGATCAAATTCGTGCGTTTGAGGAGAAGGCTGGAGAAACTTACAGTCGACTGAAGAAAGCTGAAAACTATCGCACCCCCATTGCGAGTATTTTTGATTAATAATATTTGATTCTGTACGAATTTGAGATTTTATGGAGAATTTTATTAATGAATAATAATTCAACATTTTAAATGAATTTTTTGCCTCAATTCTCAGCTTTCAAAAGTAAATGGAAAATAAAATATTAACAAAAGAACTAAATGTTAAGAAAAGAACAAAATAAAAACAAAAACACAAATTTAAAAAAAACTTTTATTATAATATTTTTTACTTTAGAGTCTTAATGATTTTTTTATACCGTATGTTTAAAGTATCTTGATTTAGATTTGACCATTCGAATTTTGCATGCCATTTCATTTTTCAATAACTGTGTCCATTGTCCAAAGGCATTGATATAAAATATAAAATAATGATTTGTTTGTCCATCGTCCTTTAATTTTTATGTCCGTCATAAACATGTTTTTGAACTTTACAACTTGACTTGATTTCCATTTGCATTGTTTCATTCACAACTCATGAAAATTTTGCTCTGTTCTTTTTGTTCTTCATTCATTCATTTTGCATGCATTGCATTCATTTTTTTTTCAAGTTTAGATTCTTAGACTCGATATAAAATATTATGTGACAAAAAGTGTGAGAAAAAGCGGGATCTCTTTTTGAGATAAATGTTAAAGACTTGAAATTCGTTTGTGCTAGGCGGATTGCCTTAATTTTCTCAACTGTGGATTTAATGAAAAGATGAGGATAACTCAAAAATGTCCACTTTTCCTTTTACTCTTCCTTTGTGCTTCTTTCATCTCCCTTTTCGTCCTGAGGACGGAAGCGTGGTCTGTGGGAAGAGACGAAGATGGAGAAATTGGAGAAGCAAACTTTGACTTTGTTGCGAGTCTCGTGTCCAAAGAAGTTCAGGATGAAGCTCCAAAGTATTTTTAATACTCACTGAAACTTCATAATTTAAATCCAAGTACACGAATATTATTTAAATGAAAAAACTTTTACAATAAAATGATGTGATTATAAATTATGAAGGGTGACAGACACAAACGCCAAAGCTGGCGATTCTTCAACTTCCTCCACTTCCGACGCCAGTTCGGACGTCACCCCGAAGCCCAAAAAGAAGCGGAGGAAAAAGAAGAAGAAGAAGAACAAGTATGTGTATCCAGCGGATTTTGGCTCAATGGAAGAAGTTGTCATCATTGAAGAAGTCAAGTAAGTAAGTTATTCAACTTGTGCTCAAAAATCAAAAGTAAAGTCTCAAGCCTCAAGTCAAAACTTTTTCCATTTCCATAAAAGAGCCAAATTTATAAAAATCTCGATGCATAAAATTGTTTTTTTAGACACATCAGCGGAGCCTTTCAAATGAGCAATAGAGAGAAAAATTCACTCCTCAATTTGAAAAAATTAATTCAAGATGCAAAACCTTCAAATGGGTGAGAGGTCCACCATTTTGTATCTCATTTTAAACCGCCATTTTTTCTCGCGCTCAATACTCATTTAAATTTCAAATGTTCGGCTATTTCATATGTTTTGTTTTTTGGTTAGTTCAAAACCGTCACAAAAGGAATCGGATGCTTTCAAGGAGCTTCATGACATTGTTGCCCAGGAAAACAAGTAACGTCAAAATCTAGAAAATACCTCAGAATTTCAAGCTATTCGTGTTTATATCTTTTGAGCTGTGCGCCAATTTCCCGTTTTCATTTTTATTTTCCAGGCCAGTAAATCCAGTAGAAGAGCCTTCAGCACAAGAATTTGAATATTTTTTCAATTTTCGAGACATTGTCATTGTGGAGATGAGCGTCAGTCTTCGCCAGTACGTCTTTAAAATTATAAATTGTACTCTTAGTTTTTATGCTCAAATTGACTAAATTGCACTGAATTGCATTAAATTCATTCGCACAGAGGCTCCGGCTCAGTCCAACTGGATTTCACGGACCGTGAAAAAGGAGCCTACGCTGTTCTCCAACACACTATAAAAGCCACACATCCGTCAAAGGACCAGAAACCAGAACCAGTGACAGAAAAATCGGACGATGCTAAAAAGACTGAGGATGAGAAGAAATCGGAATCAGATAAACCGGAGAAGTCGGACGATGACGATGGCAAAAAGAAAAAAAAGAAGAAGAAAAGGAAGAAAAAGAAAAAATCCGAGAAGAATGACGAGGAGAATGTGACAGCCACTGTTGAAGTGAATACGGAGAAACCGTCAGAAATTAAGGATAAAGACAAGACGGAGAAACCACCTCTGGCAGCAGCAGGAGATGGCACTAGTAGTACTGATAAACCCAATCCACCTGAGGATGAAGAGTATGATCTTTTTAAAATAATGATCATTATTGCGCTAATCAAAATGACCCGTTTTGAATTTTAAAATAATTCATGTTTGTATTTCCCGCTTTTTTTTCTATAGCGGTAGAAAACCCAGGAAAAAAAAGAAAAAGAGAAGAAAGAAAAAGAAGAAGATTGATCCTTCGATCGATTTAATCCTGATAACTAATAAGCCGGAAAACACAACAACCACTACAACAACAACTACAACGACGACGACAACTGCTGAACCGATTAGACTATCTCAAAAAAAAAGATATAACAATAAAAAATATGATGGCCGAACCGTTGCAGCTGGAAAGGAAACTTTTAAATCGGTACGAATTAATTTTCAATTTTTTTGAAAAGGTTTTACCCGCCATTTTTTTGTGCATTTTTTCCTTTGAACTTTGAACCTTGCAAATTTTGTAGAACAAACCAGTAGCAGATGTTGCCAAGGCAGTTGTTAACGACAAAGAGGATGAGGACGATTATCCTGTAGAACAAAATCTTCAGGACTCTGAACCTGAATTCATGGGCGATGAAGACCTATCTGATGAAATCCTGGCTAAGATAAACAGGCCAAAAGATGGCGCTAGTAACAAGGAACAAAACGAGCAGGTGGAAAGTCCACCAACTGCAGAAGACAATGAAAAAGACACAACTACTGAAAAACCGGCAGAAATCGAAATAGAAGTGGAAGTCGTCAAAGTCACAACAACAACAACGACCACAACGTCAACAACAGCTGCTCCAATAGACCTTCAAATTGACATTGGTCTTGCTGATCTAGAGCCAGAGAAGGATCAGCCAAATCCAAGTCCCAAGAAAAAGAAGAAGAAAAAGAAAAAAAAGAAAAAGAAGAAGAAGAAGAAAAATAAGCCAGAACAAGACGTTGTCATCGACATCGCCATGACGACGCCACCTAGTGATGAAAAAGACAAGAAAGAGGGGGAAAAGCCCAAGTATGATGACAATGATGATGATAAAATCAAAGGTGCAACCGATGATGGATCAAAATCTACAAAAGATGGCGATAAAAACAAAGATGGCCGAAATAACCGAAATAAGGACTATGGCAAAGACAAAGGTCAAGAGTCCAAGGAGGTCACAAATGAAGATGATGACATGATTAGAGCGAGGAGAAAAGGTCCAAGATGGTGGACCAAAAAACGGCCCAAAGATGGCGCTGGTTCTGGTATCATGGACAAAGGTCGTGACCGAGACCGAGACAAAAAAAATGACTCTGATGAATTCGACGTTGCAATTAGAGGACGCTCAGAGGGTGCCTATCGATGGTGGAAAGAAAATTTTAAAAGCTTTCAAGATGGCGGCAAAAAATACAAAGACAAAGAAAATGCTAATGGCGGTCCAGATTTTACGTCACAACTTGGAAGTTCAATTAAAAATGTCATGTCTGTGGGTGGCAAAGATGGCGCTGGCAATGGCGCTGAACGTGGATATGACGAAGAAATCGAATCAAACGTCCGCCAAAGACTTAAATCATCCAAGTCCAGATTGAATTCAAAACTAGCAAAACTAAAGGGCAAAGGCAGTCCCGAATCGGAGAGTAGTGAAAATAGTTCCGAATCGGGTAGCAAGGAAGAAGTGAGAATCAAGGCCAAAAAGGTGGAATCCGGTATAATTGATCTAGACGCAAATGATAAAAATAATAATAACAACAACAAGAGAGCTCGAAAGCACCGAAAGAAATCGAAAAAAGAAAAGGAAGAGCCCGAAGATGATTCATCAGACTCAGACAGTTCTGAAATTGACAGCTCATCAAAATCCAAAAGTAGGAAGAAGACAAAGGGCAAAAAGAAATCCGGTGGAATGGAAAGTGGTTTTGCAAGACAAGCAAAAATTGAAAAGGAAATTTTCGGTGGTCGATCGGGTAGTGATGAAGATGATGATGACAGTGACAATGACAGTGATGATGATGAGGATGATGATAAAATCAAAGGATCTGGAAGAACTTCTGGAAAAAAATCAAGTGGGCCAAAATGGCCCAAGGACGCTTTTAAAACCCCATTCAAATCCATCAAACTTAAAGTGACTCCGGACAGTTCAGAATCTCGGGAAAATGACAAGTCTGATGAAGACGATAACGACAGTGACGAAGATGATGATGACGAAGACAACGATGATTTGGGCGCATTGGGCTTAAGAGGGTCAAATAAGGGGCGAAGCAGGTCTAAACCACGCGCGACAAAGATTTCACAGAATTCGGGCCAAAAGACAAAACATGAAGTCATCAGTTCACAAACACAAGAAATAATTCCCATATCCAAAGATTTACCACCAGCTCAAAGACAAAAACAAGTCCACATTGATCGAAAAGAGTCTTCTCAATATCAGAGACAAAATTTCAAATTTGATGCGAAAAGTGGAAATGGGTTGAAAAAACCCAACAAACCTCAAATGAATTTTAAATTCCCAAATTTCCCGCAAATGCCCGAATTTCCCAAATTTATAGAGGAAGTTACAGGGCCAATCTTGGGGTTTTTTGATGACTTTCGATAAACAAAACAGTTTAAGGGTTTAGGGCAAACAAACATCTACATTTTTTTCCTGCCAACGCCGACCTTCTTTGATTTTTTAATTAAAGAATCCTGTGCTAAGGACAAATTTTAGTTTTGGCGCTCTTTTTTGCTCTTTTGTGCCTCCTGATTTTTGGCGCCTTTTACATCCATCTGCGTTTGTCCCAAAAATCCTGTACGGGAATTTATAAATGACTGACTGAATTTTCTTTTAAATTTCCCGCGATAAAATTTTACTTGTTATTATTAATTTTGTTATTATAATTTTGTGTGTTGTTTCGAATTTCGAATTTTGAATGTAGGATAATTTTGTTTTTGTTGTACAGTTTCTTCGTTAGAATTCTATAATTATCATTTTAATTTATAATATTCCATTATTTTTAAGCGACAATAACATTTTTATGTAAAAAATAAACATTTGTTTTAAAAATTCAAGCTCAAGTTTTCAACTTTGATTTCTCATAAATAAGAAAGTTGAACACGTTGTGTAAGAAATTCCTGCGGTCGATCGACGTAGTTATAAAATAGGTTGTCATAAGAAATTTCTGGGCTCTTCACTTTTCACTCACTTTCAGACCTTCAAATTTCGACTTGTTTGTTCGTTGTTCATTCTTCATTCTTCTGCTCACTTGAGTTTTTGTTTCTGTTTTTTTTTGGTGAATTTGGAGTTTGGAAAATGCTGACCCTGGAATAAAACGGGTGTAACGTGGAGGCAATAAAAATCTACTCGGCTTTGAATTTCCTCCCTCTTAAAATTGACATGAAAACAGGGAAAATTGCAAGGCAGCCGAATAAAATAAGGATTTTCCTCTGGCGACTACTGTTTTCATGCGCAATTTTGCATTGGTTTTTCATGCTGTGGAGACTCGTTGAATCGACGATGGTGGAGCCGGAAAAATATTTCCGATGGGACCGTTTTATCATTCATTTTGCGGTTTCATGGGCCTACATTTTAATGTACTACAGTGGAATTTGCATGTTTGAGGAAAATCCGGAAGAGTGCGTCATTGTCTTCAACCAATTTTTTCAAAAGAGGGAAACCCCGTGCTAAAAATGAGGGAGAAAGAAGAAGACGAAAAACAAGCGATGCAAATCAAACAGGAACAAGAAAAGAAGGTTTGAATTTTACCCTAAATGCAAGTCAAATGGCAATTGAACAGAAAATTTTAAGTGATTTATTAAATACTTTTTTTAATTATAGCAGCTTTAGCTAAAGTTTCGGATCTAGAACAAGAAGAAGAATTGCATAAAAATATGCCGGAAATTTCCGGAACCGGATCGGATTCCGGATCCGGTTCAAGTTTTGGCACTGGAGTGCGCCCTCTGTTGACTTGGACACCGCAATATTCTCTGGATGAACTTTTGTCCCGGAAATTTTCCGTGATCGTTCCAGCATCAGTATTATTCACCCTTGTCATTCTCGCTATTGATCTAAAACGTCCTCAGCATTTGTATTCGCTTCTCCCGTCCGAGTATCAAAATATTTGGAGTTTCATCGGGCTTTTGACTGTCGAAATGATTTTTCTGATAGTCGTAGGTGCATTTTGCTATTTTTCAGTCATGTGTCAACTCTTGTTCTTTGAAAAATGTCAGCTGGAATTCAAGCGGCTGGATCTTCAACTCGGGTAAAATCAAAAATTATGACGAGAATAATATATATTTTTGTGGCAAACATGTTCAAAATAAAATCATTTTCTCTCTCCTTTTTGTGTGTGTTTGTTTGTTTAGAAATCTGGAGGAAAAATTCCAAAACCGTTCACTCGAAAACCGAGTTTGAGACATTGGCAAAGAAATTTGGATTCTCCGTCAACTCGTCCTTTTCCTCGAGCTCTTTAATCGTGGTTTTCCTCCTTGTATTTTTGCCCTAAAACTTTTTTGCTTTAGTTCGATTCTCCATTTTTTTTCACGATTCGTCATGGCCACAATTTCCCACTTCTTGTCATTTTCACTGCATACGCTGCCAGGATTTGACAATGGTCTACGGGATTCCGTATGAAAAAGCATTTTCAATCCCCGAGAAAATGAAACTGTTGAAAAATCAAGTCTCTGTTCACAAAACAGCATCAGCATCAGCATCAGGAGAGAGTGCAAATCGAAATCGAAATCACCACTTTCGGGATGAAATGAAGAGAGACATTTGGGGAATTCAAGACGTTGGGGTAAAAGTTGGGAGTTTTCACACGCTGCAGAGAGAAAGCACACCAAATTTCATTGACTTTGTCTTGAGGAATGTTGTCAACCTACTCGTCGCATTTCCACGGCAACCATAGGCACTGCAATAATGAAACATTAACGCTGTACTTTTTACTGTTTACTGTAAAAACTATTTTTTATTTATTTAATTTTTGGTGCTGATCAACAAAAATTTAAATTGAATGTAAATGATCGGGAATGTTTCCACGAGTCAGATGAATGTCGTTTGTCGTAGTTCATAAGTAAGTACCAAATCTTCCATGTAAATTGTACGTACTTTGTACTTGAGTTTTGTGACACGATGCTCACATTTTACAATACTATTTCATGCTTTCAAAATCCTGATGCCCCAATTTGTTCTGTCTGGTTCAAAGTTGAACAAAAAATGTGATAAAATTTAAAATAAAATGCAAAATTAATAATGACGAATGATCAACGTAATTTACTGGCATCGCTCAAAATTCATGATTGACTTTCGCTGTTACTGTCTCTGTCTCTGCGTTCAAACATCTTGATCACAGATTGAAATTTTATCAATTCAAAAATCCCAGCAGGAAAATCCACGAGGAAACTCCAAATGTGTACAAAGTATAAAGACAAGAAGAAAAGAGGAAAAATCAACTTTTTGGCCCCCTTGAAAACCCATAGCGATATCTTGTTCATCTCCAATTTAGGAACAAGCCGCTTAACTTTAAAGGGTGAATCAGCGACCAAAAATACAAGCATGCCCAAAAACCACCCTCCAAACAAAATTCCGAATGGAGTTGTCAATAAATCCATCGAGAACGGTTCCACGTCGTTGGAAGTGGCGGTGTTTGTGATTGACTCCAATTTTTGATAGAGGTCAGATTCCTTTTGTCTTTGACTTTTCAGCCATGCTACGCCCACCTTTTTACAATAGATGCTCCCATCTTGAACGCTTTTTTCAAGTATGCCCAAATCCCGCATCCAATCAATAATTTCATTCATTCCGTTCAAAAAGCGACTGTTCTTTTGCCCAACCGGGTGAAGAGTTGCTGAGAGGCCAGGTTGACTCTTAGAGAATCCCGAGAGGTCACTTCGGACTGAAAAATTGGTGGCAATATCCACAGAAATGAAACCATCCCATCCGATGCAAACCGCCCGTCTTTCTATCGCTCTTTCAATGCAATCTAGGCTCTTGGCGAAGGGGATCAGCGCCCTCTTTTGTTTCAGCTTGCTAAGGGCGGGATTTTTAGACTGTTGAAGAAAAAGTTCCCACGTGCTCCCAGGCAGATGAACGTCATTAATGCTGTAGTCTGAATCGGCTAATTGTTCAAAATCAGTGGGAATTTTTTCCATGAGCGGGACGGTGATTGCAGCCAACAGATCCTGGTTGTAGTACATTGTAATAATCATGCAGGAGAAAATCCAGGGGATCATCAGAAATCCGATCCCTTTTGGTATTCTCACACCTTGATACAGGAGCGGACCTAGCGCAATGGTGAAGGCACTGGAAAGGAGCAATGAGGTTGAGATTGAGGTCTGAGTTCGATTCCCGCCCATGTTACTCACTTTGAACAAGAGGAAACTGCTGATGAATATAAACAGAAGTAGCAGAGTGATCACTATGGCAAGCCATAGATTAAGAGTAAAGGGCTTGAAAATGGCCTTCCAGTTGACAGATGGGCTAGGGCGTCGGCTGAAGAAAACGACCGACACCTCGTAGATGAAAGAACAGTAGGAAAAATATCGGTGACGATTAACGTGCAGTGCCATACCAAACTTAAAATCTGAATCCCATTTCAACAACTGACCAAGCGAACCCGCCCACGATCCATTCGGGTACTGACGAAGATTTACAGATTTACTTGAAAGGCTGAAATCAAACGTAAAGTTGAGGGCTTTGGCTCCAGTCTGTAGAATTGTGTTGGTCAGGCCCAAAATCTGGTACTGGTTGGGATTGGTGGTGGTGCGTTTGTAATAAGGAAGGATCGGAACGGAAACTACTCGAATGTGAGTATTTTTCAAATTATTCCGCCTAAAATCCAAAAGGTGATAAATAAACCGACATTTTTTACATTTATACTTGAAAATTCAAAATATTCATCATTTCACACCAAAATACAGTCGGGAACCATACCCCTATTATTATAGAGATAATGTCTCTATTATAGGATATTTCCTATTATAGGGAAAATGTCTCTATAATAGGGATAGAAAACCAAAGGTATCAGCTGTCAAGGACATCTAATAAGAAAATATCCTATTATAGGGATAAAAAAATATCCTATAATAGAGACATTTTTCCTATAATAGGAAATATCCTATAATAGAGAAATTATCTCTATAATAATAATAGAAGTATGGTTTCCGGCTGAAATACTAAAATACTACTAAAAACTAAAATTCCCATTTTGGAATAATTTTTTTTTTAAAAAAAATTTACCCGCCAAAATTCAAAATTTTTCCGCCTACAACAAAAACTCTGAATTTCTCTAGTGGTAGCCATAGAAACTCTGAAATTTCCCTGCGCTGTCCAGTTTTAACAAGAAATTCTATTTTCATGTCCCCCTTGACGAAATTTTGGATATAGATGCCAACTTTCAAATTGATACTGTTCATCGCCTTGGTTTCAAAAAACAGCTCAAGCTCTTCCCGCATCTCGCTGATAAATATGTACAGATTTGCATTTGAGGGGAATTCTTGTTCAAATTTATTTTCTACCCAATTTCTCGACTCTTGGTTCAGCAAAAATACTTGATTTTCACAATGATTTAAATATCTGTAGCCGGAACTGGTTGGCGCCCTAGAAGCCATTAGGCTATCTTGAGGAGTTTTCAATGGCACTTTGCGCTTGGCAATTTTCTCCTGTGTCAAGATGATCCCTGGATAAAACAGGGATTGAAAATACACAGAGTTGTGCTCAATTCTATCCATGTTTTTCAAACTTTCCACACTCAAAAGTCTAGATGTGTTGTTTTGACTACAGTTTGATTGTAAACAGCGGGGAACGTGCATTTTCAAGGTGCAAACTCGATCCAAAGTAGAGGTGAGAAGACTGGAGATGGCGCTTGTTTCTCTGTTCAAATTCAAATTCAAATTCAATCCCAGCTTTTCGTTAAATTGACCAAGTTTTATAGGTGGGGAATATTGAGAAATGGTATGCCGAAAAACCCCGCTGAAGAGAAATCCAAAGAAAATGAAAAATCTCTTGTGCATTTTTACGCTTGAATGTTTGAATGTTGAATGTTTCCAGCCAAGTCGGAATTCAATCTAATACAAAATACGAGGCGATACAATTGCCACTGAACAATTTCTATTTCCACAATTCGCGACTTTTCCAGACTTGTGTAACTTCAAAATAACATTTCAATTAAGCCTAAACACGAATAAGCATAGGACAAAAAAAAATACACATGGAAAATGGAAAAATATTCCCATTTAAAAATGGAACAGAAAACGAAAACTTGGTAAACCAGATAAATATTTGATTCGGATAAGGACAGTTGTGTAACAGTTGTAATTTTTTATAATCCAGTTTTGTGCCTTGTTTTCTTCTTGATTCTTGATGGAGAACTTGAGACTGATAATGACGCGATGAACATGATGATTTGCGTGCAGAAAATACGAAATACGAATGAGCATATAATTGGTTAATGGGGATTTAATTGGACGCGAACTCAAATCGCCCGTGTCTCGAATTATCTCGTCTGTCAATTTGGATTTTCAACTCCCGTTAAAAATAAACAGGTGGTCAAAACGGCTGCTTGCATTTTTGATTTGTTGTTACATGTCTCGAGTCTGGAAAAGTCTGGAATTCTCAAAAAACCCAAAATAAAAGGAACGGAAACAGAAATTGTTCAGTTGTCAATGTTACCGTATTCAATTTTATTGTATTGCAATGAAAGCAGACTTTTCTGGAAACATTCAAATCTACGTTGGAGAAAAGTAGGCAGTCAGAAAACTAAATTGGCTGTGCTCGATTCAAAATGGCCACCTTAACTAAAAGGTCAAAGGTCAGTGTGCTGGGTCAACGAATGCATGTGCTGAACCTGGATGAATAACAAATTCCAATGAGGATTTAAAACAACTATTAAAAATGTCAAGTTCCGTGGGGAATTTTACCAAAGACATTCAAAACTCAAAACTCAAAACTCAACCTCTTTCCAGCACCCCACAAAGTGTACAAATATTGTCTATCGATTTCCATCTTAAATAATGTTTCTGCACACACGCTTTTTTCCTTAATTTTACTCAGTTTTGTAGCTCATTCTTTGAGAACACGACAAATGACCAAGAGCTCTTATCAAAACTCAAGGTCAATGATTTATATTCATCTAAAATCTAATGCAATGGAAAGGAATGGAACGCAATACATTACAAATTACAATATGAATTTACACATACCCAATCTCACACTCGAGACTTGAGACACGAGCTTTGAGCCAGAACAGATGAAGCATGGACATGAAATATTAATATGAACTTTTTACATTGTGCATTGCACATAATGTGACTTAATTGTGAGCGGTAAAAAGCGTCATTTTTTTTATCCCAATTTCCTTTCAATACTCAACTTTGAACTTTCAATGCCTAGAAAATTCTATGGTTTTCACATGTATTGAGTTTCCCAGATTTTCACCCTAATTTATTGCTTTCCTCTTTACACTTTCCTATTTACACTGTTTTGTTTTTTTGTAAATCTTGTAAATCGTTTGACTTGATATTTCTTGATATTTCTATGAATTTCCCTATTGTCATACAATATAATCAAATTAGTCTCGAGTCTCAAGTCTCAATCCCAAAAAAGGTTATTATGACTCGTTTCAACACGACAATTTGGTCCATATATTTCTTGCTGTTTATCATGAACCTCCTTGCAAATCCTGCGGGCCTCTTCCTCTCGACCCATTTTGTGCAACACACTGGCTACACTGTGTTTTGTCTCGAGGAAATCTTCGTGATCCGGTCCAAGAAGATCCATCTGTTTCTGTTGAAGGTATTGGAACAAGGACAAAGCCTTTGAACAATCTCCTCGTCTTTTATAATCCCAGGCAATTGCATTTTGAGTCAAGAGAGTCTCGCGATGATTTCCCCCCAGAATTTTGTTCTGTTGAGCCAAAACCTTCTTATAAAGTTTCAGCGACTCTTTGTACTTTTTCTGACACCCCAAAAGAGAGGCAATGTGAGATTGTGTCCGGATTGTCTCGGGGTGATCCAAGCCGGTCTCATACTACTTCTCATAAAACCAGTTCTTATAAAACCATTTCTTATAAGTATACAGCTATAAATACATTTATC
>JAQGBH010005943.1:0-13355 GCA_034698265.1 Sminthurinus aureus | reverse complement strand
TATTTTCCTTGCAGCTATTGTAAAACTTCGTATCGGATAAGCAGCTACAGAGACAAGCATGAAAGAGAAGCTCATGGAGCATCTCAGATTCATAAACGGAGTTACTAGTAACATAAATTAACTCGTTTCAAAATATTGAGAATCAAGTATATGTAAATAATATGTTCCCTTTTTCCTCATATCATTGGAAATAAAATTTGATATTCTGAATTTCGTAATTTTGTAATTTAACGATTTGTCCATTTGCAATATTTCCTTTATGCATTATGCACATAATATGTTTTTTCACACTCCACATACAAATTTTCTACTGTACTTTCATCTTTCATCGAAATCCTACAAAAACAGTTTTCGTCCTTTTAGAACTTTTTGAATAATTTTTTAATTGAATTTGACATAAGTATACCATTAAAATCCCATTTTAAATGGTACATTAATTTTTTTCATATAACATATAACGCATAAAAAGTTGTTTGTGTCTGAGGTAAATTGTTACACATGTAAAAATCTCTATCTCGTTCTTTTCCTTGCATTTTCAAATTGTACACAAAAAACAAAAAGTCACATCTCATTTCTCATTTTTAGCCAAAGACTAAAGTAATTTACATTATATTTAAGGATTTTAGACATAATCTTGTGATATTTAACTTGTTTATTATTTTAGAATACACGAAGCATGGGACATGTAGCCTGAAAGCAGTTTGTTTATTGATATAATTAGTTTGATTGTCAATTGTCAAAACCCCGTTCACAATAGGTAAAAAACTTATACACAATGTAAATTGTAAATTCTACAACATATTATTTTGCCTGTAAAAAAGCCAATGACTGAAATAATTATTTTTACAAGTGTACAAATTATCTCATATCTAATATTATTTTGCTTGAAATTTAAGGTACATCAAGAATCAACAGTATTTAAAACTTACAGCAATACAAAATACAGCACAGTCAAGTCAATTCAAAATTAAATTGAATAAAATGGATAAAAAGGGAAAACGTAGGAAAAAGAAGGACAGTCACCTCAATAATAACATGAAAATGGGGTATTCAGAATACAATCAAAATGAACCATCGTCACCATCATCATTATTACTAAATCCAATTGTTGTAATTAAAGAAGAACAACAACCGGAAATCAAGACTGAAGTTGAAATTGAAGGAGAGGAGAATTTTATGCCTGTAATTAAACATGAAACAAATCCAGAGTATTTAAATGTAAATAATGTGAATAGTCAACATTTCATGGATCTAAATCAAGATCCTTTTGGCAGGTAAATAAATAAACTATGTTATCTATATTATTTGTTGGTCTTGTTTATATTTTATAATATTTTTAATATTTTGTTTGTTTTTTTTTATTTGTGTAAAAATAGGACCGATGATGAATTCAAATCACCACCACCACTACCACCACAACAAAAAGGAGAGCAACAGTCAGAAAGAGAGACAATTGAAATGAAATTTGAAGTAGATGAATTAAATTGGTTGGATGAAAGAGAGGAACAAGAACAAGAAGAGATTCATCAATGTAATAATTGTTTAAAAATTTTCCACCTCAACAAAAATCTGGAAGCTCATGTAAGAATCTGTCATTTAAAAAGAAAATCCAAATCATCATCAACTGTGCCTATAAAACAAGAGTCAAGTATAAATAATATGGATATTGAACCAAATGTCAACTTTAATTCGGATTCCATTTCAACTACAAATTCACAAATTGGCAAAAGAGGAAGGAAAAAGAAAAAGAATCAAAATCAAGTTTCCTCTTCATCTGTTACTCCGGTTTCTTCTTATTCTCTTGACCCTTTGGATCTCTGTCCTCACATAAAATGGGATTGTCATATCTGTCCTAAAAAATTCACCCGATCTGCTGAACTCATCGACCATTTCCGCTCTCATCTCCACAAGAAGCCAATCTTTTGTAATTTGTGTAAACGGAACGTGACTCGTAATCGAACCCTGCAAAATCATATGGCGATTCATGTTCGAGAGGAACCGGATAAAAATAAAGTGAAGCAGATGAGTATCTATTGTTCTCTATGTAAAGAAGACTTTCCAATTCGTTCAAAAGGGTTCCTCAGTCATAGTCGATGTAAAATCCACAAAGAGCTTGAGCGTCCGTTTCGGTAAAATTTTATATAATATATTATTATGTCAAAGTAAAAACATATTTAAAAAAATACTATGTCATGATTTTTTACACAAAATCCCTTTTTACAATAATTATAATAATTTATTTTCTTTAATTTCCAGCTGTGCTGTGTGTCATCTTCAAGGGAAAACCAGATTATTTGATAGTAAAAAGAAAATTGAGATGCATCTCCGTACACATCAAGATGATCCTTATTTTTGTGTCCGGCCATCCTGTCAATTTTCTAAAAAAAAGCACAAGAAGAAAATTTTCAAATGTAGTAACTGTCCTCAGGTAAAGTTTAGTTTATTTTTCATTAATTACAATTACAATTATTAATTATTATTATTATTTTTTTAAATTATTATTCGTGCAATAAAATGTTAATTTAATTTTTCCTTGTTTCCATAATATATGTTAGACTTTTACTCAAAACAGCAATTTGGAATACCACCAGAAACGACTTCATTCTTTCTACACTTGTATTAAATGTGGTCAACGTCTTGAAGGTTCATTTCAAAAAGCAAGTCACACTCGAATGGGCTGCACCAACGTGAAAAGAGCTGAAAATAGTGACAATAGTAGTGCTGCTAATAATAATAATAGTGATAGTAATTGTGATGGTTTTGTGGAAATTCAACGCCCAACCGCCGAAACGATAAAAAAAGACCGTCCGTTTGTATGCAATTTGTGTACAGAGAACAACCGATTTGCCACAATATGGATGCTTCGCGGCCACAAACGAAGAAAGCACAAAGGAGTAAATCCGGAGAAGAAAAAAGACAAAAAAAATGACAACAAACCAAAAATTGAATTAAAAATACTGGGTAAATCTACAGTTTCCATCTCCAACTCTTCATCAACCACATCAAATGAAAATGATGGTGAATTTTTGCCTTATAAATGTTCCCTGTGTCCTCTCGGCTATCGTAACAAAAATCTCTACCACGCTCACATCAAAACTCACATGTTCTAATTTAACCAAAAATACAAAATCGTTTGATAAAATATGTAAATTTTCTAATAATGATTAATAATTTTATCTCGTCAAAAGAATTCTGCGAGTTGTTATTTTTGTCAATTTTATAAATAAACGTTGATTTGAAGTTTCAATAAAGGAGTGAAAATTGTACAAATGACAAAAAAAATTTCTCCTGTGGAAATCACGACACATATTATTTTTTTAAATTTTTGATTTATTAATTTTATACGTTTATAAAATTTTACCGTCATTTTAATTTATTTACAGTTTAGTTTAAAGTTTATGCAAAGACGACTCTATCAAATAGGAAATATCAAACAGTAATAAATATATAGGAAAAGAGAAGTAGGAAAATGTAGCAAAAAGACAGCATAATATTATTAAGTTTTTTTATGTGTAACAATGTCTAGAATCTACAGTAGAATGTAAAATCTATAGAATGTAGAAGAAAAATGACAACGACAATGTCAAACGTCAACAATAATTTTTTACACTATACAAAATTAACTATCAACGATTAACTAGAAAAATTTACATTTCCTCCAAGATTTTATATTTTGAATCGGAATTTTGAAAGTGAATCGTCATAAAATTTCCTCTTGAGGTGGGATGATCAAAAAACAGATCAGATTCCTGAGCAGCGGAAATTCCTCCTTCTCCTCGTTCACTAGCACTGGCACTGACACCGTTGACATTGGCATTGGAATTGGAGTTGACATTAGTCACTGTTGTCATTGATGAATCTGGATACGAAGGTGAAGCGGAATTTTTCAAACGCATAAAATGTAAAGTACTGTCCTCACCATCTCCATCCCCTTCTTCTCCTTGACTCATTTGCATCTCTCTCGGACTCTAAAAATAAAATTAAAAAAAGAAAAAAAATCCTCAATAAAACAAGCATATAAAATTATATAATAATATTTAATATTTCTATAAAAAAATATTTTGATATTTTCATTTACTTTGTATTTAATCATTTTGTATTGTTTCCGTAGTGCATATAAAAAAATGACAAATCCTATGGCGAGCACCACACCGACAGAAATGAGGAAAATGAAAATGGGTGAAACTGACGCAGGAAATCCAACTCCGATTCTGGTTTTTTTTCCAATTCCATGACTCAAGGAGGATGAAGTTGAAGTGGATGAAGAATTAGCTATTTTGGTCAGATTTAATGCATTTGTCACTAATTCTCCCATTTCCTCCATCGATTCAATATAGTCCGAATAAGCAGCCATTATGAGCTTTGAGATTTGAGCACAATCACTGGAATCTAGAATTTTAAATTTAGAATAATTTAGAATCCAACTTTATAATTTTTACAAAAATACATGAAATTAAAATATTTATGGTTTTTTAATACTTAAAAAGACATTTATTTTGAATTGAAACAAGAAAAAGATTGACGGATTGAATCTGAATCAAAAAAATAAACAAGGACAGTTAAATATTGACTTACGTCATTCAATATTCAATCCAATGTCCAATGTCAATGAGAAATAACGTAGAAAATAGAAGAAGAAGAAGGAGAAAAAAGGAGCTGTGGAAATGTACAAATGGATCTAAATGACAGTGTTTATTTATAGTCAAAGTTGTTTTATCTTGAGTCTCTCTCTCTCTCTCTCGTTCTCTGTACGAGTGTTTCTCTTCTCTCGATTCTCAATTCTCAATTCTCTCTGTATTCTGTATCACATTTTTATATATTATATTTTATATAGTCCAAGTTCAACACAATGTTTTCCTCATTCTCATCCGGCTGAGTCAAAGATTATCAAAGTTAGTGCACTTTTACTGTACTATATTTTATGTGTGATATTATATTTACTGTATGTACACTTTTCAGCTTGGTCTTTTGAGTTTTGAGTTTTGAGGTTTAGTACACTTGAACACTTTTGAGATTAAATAATATTTTGTCCGTGCATCATTTATCTCTCTACACGAGTTTCCCGTCCACTATAAAGTGTAAACTGTAAACTGAGCTCGTGATAAATAAAAAACTGGACTATTCATCACTATACACTTTGTACTTTATATATATTGATAATTCATAAAACAAAATACATAGTTTCTTATTTATCATTTCTCATACTTTCTGACTTGTGACTAATTGTCAATCTCAAATTTCAAGTCCTCTCTGTCAATTGGCCAATTGCCAATAAATTCCAAGTGACATTGAAAATTGGAAAATGTGATATCAATACACAATGACGAATGACGAATGACAATTCACAATGGACATGAGATTAGAGACACAAATGGACAATAGCAAGAAAATATTATGTAAATGTCAATGTCAAAGACAAAGTTGTTACTTTCAAACTGATGCAGGAAAGAGAAAACGCAGGATGCAGAATCCAAGTTGATGAAAGTAAAAGAACGGTGAAGCTTGTTTACTGATTTTCAATGTGTGTAGAGTGTAGAGTTTAAATAAATAAATAAATGTGATTGGGATTGGATTGATGAGTTTTATAGTTGGCGGCTTATATAACAAAGGCAGGGGTATAAGAGGTACTTTTTGTACGCACAAACATGTTCAATGTTCAAAGCATCTTCTCGTACGCATAATATAACGCATAATAAATACGCACGATATGTAGAAAAAATAGAGAGATGAATCCACATGCATTATAAATGGAACATGTTGTAGTGCTATAAGTACAACACAAAGTGAGAGCGACGGGAGAGAGAGAGAGAGAAGAGCAACCTCAAATTTGGAGTCTGCTGGAGCCTCCAGGCATCAGCAGACTCCTGGCTGGACAAAGGTAATGCTGCAAATATGTAGTTTGTAGTATGTAGTCTCTACTAAGCTCGAAGACGATTCCATATGTACAATTCAGAAGACGAGGCATGAGTTAGAATTTCAGTCGTTTTTTTATACATGTTTTGCTCCAAATCAAAATCTACATTTTGTACATCTCGATTTGTTGTTTTTTGTTTTTTGGTCGCTGAGCTGGCCAACCTCGGTTGGAAATTTGACGATTTTCACCAACCTTTATCCTTTCCAGTCCTCGCAGCTATTTTTCTTTCCTCTTTCAAAGTACTCAATACTCGATAACAACACATGAAAAACGGACGAAAATATTACTTTTATCTCATCTACCGTTAATTAAAAATGAGTAAATTGGCATAAATTAAGTAACTTATTTGGCTGCCGAGGTGAATTATTTAGAATCATGTTGACATTTCCCCAGCAAATCCGTACCATTTCTGGGATTCACATGCCTGATGATTTGTGCAGTTTCTCCTCCCTCCAGGTTCAGTTCCTCAACCTCAGCATCATTTCCCTCCGTTTTCTCTACTCCGACTTCAACTTTGACTTGAACTTGAATCGTTTCAGCATTAGAATCGTTATCTGGGACAAAAATGCTCTCATAAAGCCAAGAAGAAGAGTTTGAAATTACAAGAGCTTGAAAAACTTCGGGATTTCTTAATGCAAACTTTTGCCGTTGTGCAGTAATGAGATCTCGCGTAATGAAACGCCAAATCCTATCAAAACTCATGGTCATGAAAACCATACTGATTTCAATGACAAAACTAGCAATTGGAATTATGAGAAAAAGGAGCCAAATCAAAAAGACGAGATGAATATCGGAATCTTGAAACGAAAGTGGTTTGAATTCCGGTAGAGATTCTTCGATGAATTCAGTTGAATTTTTCCAGATCTGTCGATCCCGATGAAATTTGATTTGATCCCATTTTTCCCACCACCAAAAAATCCCTGAACTTAAAATGGTGTTCACTGGTTTCCAAACTACGTTGGGATAATTTTCAAATGTGTGCCAATTTAATTTGAACCATTTTAATTCTCGAACTTGCTCATCTGTTTCTGAATCTCCATTGTGAACAAATTTCATGTTGAGTTCTGGATGTTTTTTCATCTCCCTTTTGAAGTGATTCCAATAAAAGGGAAAGTCTTCAACCTGAGTCATGAAAACCGTTTTTGGGTGTCGTAGTTTACTCCTGATGAGATTTTGAAGATTTTTGGTGCATGAGATATTTTGACGACTTTCGATTAGCCGAAATGTGTAGTACTTTTGACATGACTCAAATTTGCGGCAATCAGATTCCTCAAACGGGACTTCCATTTCATCCTCATCTATTTCAAGACAGGAATTCTCACAACTTTCTTGGACCTTGTACCATTCGTCTAGTGGCCTGTACTTTGGGTTCAAATATTGTGGTGGATTCACCGGAAAATAGTATTTGATAAGACAAAACGTATCAGCCACACGATCTATGGACACTTTTACTTCCTCTTCCACACAAGGATAATCCATTTGCATGTAGTAGACGAAGAAGCTACCATCTTTGAGGAAATCCATCGAACTGTTCCACTTCGGATCACTTTCGAACGGAAAATCCAGCGTGTAGTCACTTTTGATGATCCCGCGATATCCATTCACCAAAATCAGGCTCATCATCAACCAAACGCCCAAAATCCGGCGAATAGCTCTCTTCCACCCACTTTTGATGAAATTTTGGTGGATTTTTTGGTGGATTTTGGTTTGGATTCCTGGAGGAATTTCTTGATCTTGTTGATCCAGAAAAATTCGGATGATCCAAAAACAGAGTTCGGACAATGTCTTCCAGATTCTGGTGGTCCGTGGTTTCAAATAATCGTTTTCCTTGTTGATGACAGGGCTAGAAAGTACCAGAGCTAGAATCAGAATTACGGTGGTTACCATAGAAACCAAGAGCATCATCCAAACCTCTTTTTGAAATGGCGTAGTGTAGATTTGAAGAGTGCTCTTTACTTTTTGAACGTTGTCAGAAGTAATGAATTTATACCGAAAGCTTCCCACAAGTATCAACGAAGAGTAGACGAAGTAAAAGACATGTGGTGCAAGAGGCATGTGACCGATTGCAAATGAATTCGAGTGTACAAGATCATCATATTCTTTGGTGGTATCATTTTTGAGCTGACTCAAGAAGTTTTCCACCGCCGACTCAAAATAGACTGGAATAATTCTATAGGCTGGTGTTCGAAATCTCCCTAACGTTGGCGTTGACTTGGAAACTGGGACAGATTTCAAAAGTGCTTCAAAATTTGACAGTAGTTGATTGTGACACAAGGTGGCTTCGCTTAGGTTTGAAAATATAACATTTGAGCAGGAATATTGAATGGGTGTGGTCATTTCTTTAAGCAGTTGAGAATGATCAGGAGCCAGGATTTCAGATATTTCTAATCCCTCCTTTATCCTGGCTTCTTGTACGTTGGTTGTATTTGCATGTGTATTTGATTTCAAATTTAAATTTGAGCTGATCTCAAATTTTCGCCATGTTTTTTTGGTAACAGTCATCATATAATGAAGGAGGTTACTGCCATCGCTTCTTGTAATCTCTCGTCTTTGTAAACTGGAAAAAATAAGTAGAAGCAAATTCACTTGGTTTCCTCCTTCGCTATTTTCATAATGACTCCTTTGTTCCTTTAGACCTTCTGTTTCTCCTGTTTTGCTTTCCTTGTAGTCCGAATCATCATTCGTTTCCACAAAAACAAAGTTTTTGTTACCACGAAAAGTTGAAGTTTGACTTTGGTGGGTGAAATGCCAAGAAAAGGATTGTAGAACTGGATGGCTGCAATAAAATGTTAATTCTCTGACCACAATATTAACCCTTCGACCCTGAATTTGTTCTTTGGGATATGCTAAAGACACGTACATGATACTGGTGAACGAATGTAGATTTTTTGATCCAGCAAAAATACCAAGACCGACCGATTTTTTTTTAAACTCGACGATGTAGTAACCACTGTCTCTTATCAATAGTATTGGAATATAATGTGGTAGCTGTACCTGACCTTGACCTTTGACATGACCTGGATGATTCATCAAAGCAATTTGAGCTGGCAACTGATTTTGATCCTTGCGAAACAACTGAAAGTCATCACCACTACAAATACTCGATACTAAGTAAATCCAACTCTTGGATTTCACCACATCCTTCAAAATAACCGCCAAATCTTGATATCTCAAAGTTTCCATAGCAACGGGTGAAGAAAGGGAAATTCCACCTCCATCTCCGATTGTGACACTAGTGCCAAGCGGATGGGAACCAAAGCTCAGGACACGTTTCAACAACCCCGAAAAAAACAAGCTGAACAAAATGTATTTTGGAGACATTTTTATTGGTTTGAGGTCAGATCTGACTTTTATTATTCAAATATCACGTTGGTGAAAAAAAGTGTCGTTGTCCTTTATTCTCCACAAATGGAAAATACAAATACAAATGCAAATAAGAATTGGAATTTGGAGTGATAGTACAAAGTACAAAGTAGGAGCACCGACTTTTATGTTATAGGAAAAAAATCCTTTTGTTCTATTCTACATTTAGAATTTAGATCAATACATCTCATTGATTAAATCTAAAAATCGCCAGCAACGACAACTCGAATGAGACTACTTGAACAAAACAAAAGGAAAGCGAGTCAAAAATCACGAGTCCTCAAGTTGTCTCTACGTTGTGAGTTGTGATTTACGAACACGAATAACCAATACGCCCGTCGATTCAGTTTTCAAAATTGAATTTGAAAATTAAATCAGATTTCTTATGCTGAACGCCAAGTGCCAAATTTCAATGCCCAAGAAGTTCGACTCCAGACAACAAAATAAAATACAATACTTTTCTGTGGCAACACCACTGGAAATTCTACATGGTAAATAATTAAAATTTCCATATCAAAATGACATTGCGTTGATTTTGAGAGTCGAAGGCGTGGAATGATTTTTATTATCGATTATTGACATTTTCCAGAGAGTCGTCCGTCCCCGTAATCCACAAGATTCAAAATTCAAAAGAAAAGAGTTGAATAAGCCAAAGCGACGCAACGCAACGTGATGAAAAATTCCAGAGCAATTTATTGCAATGTAAAGAGTAAATAATGTTGAATAAATTGAATATTGCGCATCGAAAATTAAGAACATTTTTATATAAGCGCATAGTGCAATTATATTATACATAAATACTTGTACCCGACGGTCGACGTCTTCACAAAGAATGATCGATTGATTGTGCTATACTGTGCTGCTCTCAATGCTCAATGCTCAAAACGATGCTTCAGTTGAATAAAGTCCCACTCACTCACGATTTCAGTACACAGTCTTCAAAGTTGGATTATTCGTTGTTTGAAAGTGAAAACTCATGACAGGTCATAAAATTTAAAATTTGAATCCCAATATTTTCCCGCCAGATGGGATTTGAAAATTCTGAACAAGTTTTGCGCTGTTTTGCGCATGTATTGTGCACTGTGGTAGGGTGTGCGTTTTATAAAAGGCTATTTTAACGAGATATGATTACAAAGCATTTACAAGGGCGCATTAAACGGCGCATAAAGAAATAGCACGGGCTAAAAAATCCAGCTAAAAATTTGAATGTGCAAATTTGCTATAATTTTAGTTTTCCCCGAGGATGCGCCCAAATTGAAGTAAAACGATGAGATAGACGATCGTCTGATTTGAAATCTGTTAAAAATAGAAAACACCATGAGAAAATTTTCTTAAACAAAGTATTTTCATTTTGGTTGTAATTTGCTTCAATGTTTGTTAGGCGGGAAAAAAATATTCAAAAATTACCTTGAGGAACAGTTTTTTATTGAGTGTGACATAACCACCTAAATTCACCTTAACCGGACTCCGATGAATTAGCTCGAACATTGACTTGAGCTAACGAATAAAAAACTTATTATTTTCAAGCTCCATGTCAAAAACTAAAGAACAAAAAAAAAACGTATCGAAAATTCAAATTCAAATTTCACCTCAAGTTGTGTGTCGATTACATTTGGAAAATCCTGCATGCAGATTATTTCTTGAGCCAAAACGTTTTCCTATGGAAATTAAAAAAATGTTGAATTTGGAAATATTAAAAAAATTGCAAGACTTTTGGATAAAAGTTAAATTGTGAACCTCTTGGGTGATTTTTTCCACGGTGAGGGTTTTAATATAAAGTCGAATAAAGGCGATGAATGAATAAAAGGAAACGACGACGAGTCGATAAAGGGAGAATCCGATCCAATCATCTCCCTGTGAATGTCCAAAGTGTCGATGGTGAGTGATGACCATGTCGATGAGTGCATAAAGACACACTGTGAAATTCATCAGCACTTCCCAAATGAGAAAAAGTTGAGAAATCTTGACAACTTGTCCGAGCTCAGTACAACTTTGGCGGATTTGAAGCAGGAATTTGAGCCAATTTTTGACCTTCTGCGTGTTTAGTGGATTCTGATTAAAATCCACATTTGCATTCGGAATATCTGTAGGATTTCCTTCTCTTTGATTAAGATTTTCAATGTGAAGACGCTCTGCTTTCATTCCTTTCTGCAGCTGCAGCATCACAAAAAAAATATAAAGTAAATTAAAAAAGTAGCCAAAAAAGTATCAAAATATTTCGCTAATTTTTGATTTTTCAAATCAAACCTGGCGGTAAAATTCCTGGATGATTCTGCACAAAACCACAAACTTGATGTCATCAATGAAGACAAAGCCCATGCTAAAAAACATAAAAGTAGCCACTATGTATTTTTCCGGGGGAAAAGAGGAATCCAGTCCTTTATTCTGCATGTAGAAGAGAAAGGACGGCAAAATCCCGAGTCCTGGAATCACGAGTCCAAAAAACAGGACGCGGTGGACAAAAGTCCTGATTTGGAAATTCACCTCGTGGTTTTGGAAACACTCTCTCAAAATCCCTTCCATCCGGAAGAGGGCGTTGAGGAGACGGAGAAATGCAGGAAACTTTGCCAAGACGGACAACATGTACAAGTACTGAAGAACAGGCATTGTACAACTCACATAGAAAAGAATAGTCAACGTTGTTTCGCTCACAGTCGTCTCAGGAAAAACACTTGACATTTGTGAACGTGTCCAACTGAATCTACGTAAAAATCAAGAAAAACCCCACAAAAAAATAAATCACACCTTCATTTAATTACAAAATCTGAAACTGATGGAGTTTATTTGAATGGAATTTTGATTACAATTTTCGAGGCCAGTAAATTTCAAAGGGGACGTTGAGAGCAAAAAGCGTGAGAACGTAAGTTGATCCCAAAATAAGGAGGAGAGTCAAGTAAACCGAGGAAGATTTCCAACTCAAATAACATTTCATCTGTACATGATGGGATTTTTGGCATGGAGCAGAATCACAGCTAAAAGAACAGCTGCAGCTGCTATTTTTTTCTTTTTGCCAGCTAAGAGGGCATGTCCCACTTAGCCGAATAATCCGCAAGAAAACCAAAAGTTGTGACGCCAGTTGGTTCTGATTTTGATTTTGATTCGAATTCTGATTTGGACTTGCAGCCTCAAATGTTTTACCTTTTTCAGCACTTTTGGTCATCTTTTTTCACCAGCAAAAAAATGTTAATGCGTTGTTGCATGTGTATTTTAAATTTCGAAAACTAGGTCAAAACACAGTGAAAATGTGTAAAAATGAGGAGGAATAAGAACTGCAAATGCTTTACAAAAACATTCAAAGTTTTCTGGGTTTTTTTCGTACATTGTTTCCGTGTTCGCTACTCTCGCAGATCGCAGAGTAATTTCCAATTTCCGCCGACGCCTTGAGTAAACATTTTGAATTAATTGATGCAATAAAATGTCTTCATTCAATGATCTTTATTCTTGTTTCCTGTTTGCACATCGTTCGCTTGTACATTCTTCCCAATTGATAACAAACCGTCCCCTGTTTTCAACGTCAGACGAGCGATCAGTTATTAAATGCTAATTAAATGCACAAACCACATCAATTTGATGATGAAATTACGCTTTAAACCAACACGGGTCTTTATTTAATTAACCGCATCATGAGAAAAACCACAACTACAATTAAATTTCTAAAATGCCAACAGTGTACAGTTTTTATTATTAGTGCTCAAAATTTAGATGGCTGAGCATTAAGCTTTTGAATCTCCACATAAAATCGTATCTTTTGGATGAGTACAAGACAATTTGAGCGGATTTGGGTCGAAGACAAGGTTGTCTGGACAAATCTCTTCCTTGACTTCCAGTTTTTGACCCCTAGCGCCATCTCCTGATGAATCCTTGTCATTGGAGAAGCAAGTGCAATATTTTGGAGTGCAGAATCCTTGAAAATTCACAAAAAAATGTGCAAGCAATTAAAGTAAACGGAGGAAAAATTAGCAAATTAGTGAACAAACAAGTAATGTGAAAAAATCACAGGCCCCTTTAGTTACGAGATCAACCGTTTCTACTTGCTGCTGTCTTTAAACTAAGTTTCTGAAATTGATCTAGTTTTGAG
>JAQGBH010005942.1:0-13356 GCA_034698265.1 Sminthurinus aureus | reverse complement strand
TTTTTTACATCAAAAGGAACAATATGACGAGGTGCTGACTTAAATTTTCTCAAAACATGTAAATTTAAGTCACTCTACTGTAGAATTTCCAGCACCAAAATTTCTAGATTCCAGACTTGCAGCTTTTTCTAAGCTCTCCTTGTGTTTTCCACTTCCTTTTTTATCTTATTTTAAATAAAGTCCCGTGTCTACTGTATCGTGAAATCTTCTTCCGTGCATGCATAAATATCATGACTAAGTGTTTTCTCCATACATATATTTTACGTGTATCTACATGGGTAGGATTCTGTACTGGTGTGCAGTAAATAAGTGTAGATTCTAGATTCTAGATTCTAGACTCTAGACTGTGGATTGAGCGTTGTACCCTTTACACTTTACAAAGTCATGCATATTTACTTTCCATCCATCTGCATTCAATTACATGACAACTGTATAAAAAATAAATGCCACACCACCACAAACCATAGAGACAAGAGAGAAAGATATGAGAGAGAAATGAGTTTTTTTGAATCACCCTTCCAAATCCAACTAATTTCCAAGTCTACTTTCTAGTTTCTCTCCTTTCCTCATCTTTGTTTATAAATATGCATGCCTTTTTGTACCGGAAAAATCTGGATTTGAAATTTGAATTTGCATTTTCTCCTGAGCTTTACTATTAGAAATAATTACTTGTATTTTTGTGGCTCAAAAATTGCGAGATAGATAACGACTCTTGATTTTCTAGTCAACTCAAGATTTGATGCTTGAGACTTGAGACAAAGAACTCAAGACTCAAGATAGATGAAGCAAAAAAACAAAAACTGATAAAGGAAAGACAGTTGTAGTAACCACTTTGTGAAAATTGAATTTCTCCCTAGCAAATCTGCAAGATTGCAAACGTTGGAAGTTGGAATTTGGAATGAAATCATTTTGATATGCTAGAATCTAAAAAGTCCAAAGTTGGAAGTATTATAAAATTTTCTGTCTCTATTTCTACACTGTTTTCCGCACTGTGTCGAAACCCCAAAAACCAAAAACCAAAAATGTACCAAATCTTTTTACGAAAATGAAATTCATTGAGATTGCATTTCGTATTGGGAATTGTAATTCATAATTCAGGAATGACACTTTTCTGTGTGGATCTAATCCTATTGTAAATATTTTGGAATTCAAAGGGGATCTCAGAATCTAGAATTGATTGTGAGACGCATAGACAATACATAGTACATGCTACATGCATCAAAAAACAAAACATGTACCTATCTTGCTTTCTACTTTGTACTTTTTACTCCTAGTTCAGAGAATGTAACTCCGATCCACGTATTAATTACAACACCGTTGAATAACGAAGGACTCGAAAGACAGTGGTGAAATATTGAGGAGTGCGGAGAGAAAGTGAAACTTTTGTTGCATTTGTTTGCATTTTACTTTCACTATTTCATGTGTATTTATCATTATTTTTAGATTTAGAGTTAGAATTAGATAGCACATGCAATTTTCACATTTCTATTTCCTCTTTATTTTACTATTCGCTACAGTATGTTTTTCTTTCTTGTACCATCTGTTTTCTGTCAGTAGTCAGTAGTTAGTACTGAGTACTCGACACTCGACACTAGACACTCGACTCTATGGGACTTGATGAGCAATGGAGTATGATTACCTACTCGATTATTCTTGCACAATTTATACATTATGCATGAAATGAGAAGAGAGCTGCCTTGTCGTTTTTATTGTAGAACGTAGAACGTAAAACATGGAGCGTTGAGAGACGAGCGTAGAAAGTAGAATGTAGTAATCATTGCAAATATGAGGCACTTCATGTCTGTTTATTCTCACATCATCCGTGTGTCTCAATTTAGTCCATGTGTGCAGTATGCAGTATGCAGGGTGTATTTTGTATTTTGTATGGTGTATTGGTTGTCGGATATTTTGTACAACAGCTGTGCACGTAATATGTACCATGTATTTAGTATATATTAAAAGCCCATTTCCTACTAGTATTTCACACCTTGCAATTTCCAATCAAGAGTCTCATCATTTTGTTTATTCTCCTTCAAGTCCTCTTAAACCATAACAGTAATAATAATGATAATAATAATAATATAGGATGGAAACAATATGCACAAAAAGTTGAATATTGAATATACTCCATTTCATAACAGTCTAAATGGTCTTGTGAATTGTGAATTGTGAATATGGTCAATGGTCATTCCTTTGCACACTGTAGAAAGCTAAAGCTTGGAACGGTCTTTATGGAAAACTGGGAACTAGAAACTGGAAACTGGGAAATTTAGTTGGCATTGGTGACTTTGGCTTTGGCTTGGATCTTGGACTCATAAATTCATGGTTCATATTGGATTGGATTGGTTTGGATTGGGATATGCCCAAGATCCAAGATCTTAAATCGTCTTATAAATTACACTTGGCCCTCTCTCGCTTTAATCATAACCATAATAATGCAGGAGAAAGAAAGGAAGAAAGGAAGGACGGAAATTTATAAGGATAAAAAATTGATTTGACGTATGGTTATCCATGCATATGCGTCACACTGCAAATAGATACTAGATACTAGACACTAGACACATATACCGCAGCATTACCCATTTCCCATCTCATTATGCATTATGTATGATGTATCTATTTGTGTGTGCATTGTACATATATAGACCGTTGATCATGTAAACTTATAAGAGAAAAATTGAACTTGGATAAGGTTATAAATAATTCAGATAAAAAGACGATGCCGATGATGACGATGAGATTATGATGATAACTAAGAATGACTATGAGCCTTTTAGTTTCACCCTAAAAGTTTCATGTTTCGGGGCCCTTTTATTATTATTTTTTTCAAGATGCTCTCCCAACCGCTGTAGACTGTAGACTGTAGGCTGTAGGAACATTTTATAGGCATGTGTATTCTGTATTCTGTTTATGGGTCAATTCAATAAATGGTAGAAACCACAAAATATATGTATACAATATATTTTATACTGTCGGTGATGTTTCAATTTTGGACAACCACTTTTGCATTGTGCATATAGCACAATGCAAAAGTTATCACAGACCACAAGCCACAGATCTTAGGAGAAACAAATATGTATATTTTGTACTGTATAATGTGTCGTTTACATAATGCAAATTATTATGAAATATCTCATTTTGTGTGCAGCATGCACCGATGGTCTACATCCATATTCTACAAGTACGTAGAAAATATCATATATTTGTTTGTATATTTATTTATAAAAGGACTTTACATAATACAGATTCCAGAGCGAGACATATTCGTACCATGTGCATAATATATATAATATAATACGCATACATACCTATCGAATGCCAAAGGATGACGATAAATCAGAGATAACAAGAGAATGGCACAAGTTTATATATATATATATATATATATGTTTCCGTATATGTATAATTTTTTGCATGTTCCATGTTCCATGCTCCCTCTTGTGCTTATGCACGTGTGTAATATGAATGTGAATGTAGGGAAAGAAAATAAAGAGACATGTATTTATAATGGTTGTATTTATGCGGGTTAGGCTGTAAATGGAATATGAAAATGAACTCTTATAACGCCATCGTCCTAGATCCTAGATCCTAGAAAAATGGAAAAAGAAAATCCTTTCATTGTGAATTGTATATATAGAACATACATCATACATGTACGCATAGCAGAGTAAAATTGAAAGAAATTTTGGCACCGTCACATGTACTTTTCCGTTTCTCTCAACGACTTTTACTACTTGAACTATTGAATGAAATTGTGCATAAAAATGTGACACATCTACAATCTTCAACTACCAACTACAAGCTACATTATGTATTATGTACATTAATGATTAAAGCTTTTGGATTCTGGACTCTGAACTCCAGACATATGTATTCTGCATACATTGCGCACCCTCACCGTCACTGCCAACGCCAAGGGACCCTATAATAATAATACAGGCAAAATAAAAACATGAAGCAGACATGAGCCATAAAATTCAAGCTTGTCTATATTCTATACCGAGCAAAAGATTTAAGATTTATTTAAAAGGCAAAACGATTTGGACTTGGGACTCGACCAAAAGTAAATGTATACATATTTTTAAGTGGTATCTATATGACGAGAGAAACGGGCAGACGTTGTATATATTAAACATTGGACGTTCGACATTTGACATTCAAAATTGGAGCGACCAAAGTGCAAAATACGTTTTCGCCTATAGTCATTCCTTGAGGACTGGAAATGAAAAGGGACAAAAAGAGAAAGTACAAAAGGCTAGAGCAAAATGACACGGAGATGCAACAAAATGATACGTATCGTGAGTCACTTAATTCTTAATTGTAGATACTAGATACAATATCCATATTTGAAATAGTCATATAATAATTATTATTGCAATACGCAATAGTGCATTTGAAATTTGAATTTACAACGTCTCACTATTAACAATTCCCTCAAGAATCAAAGCTCAAAACTCAAAACTCAAAGCTCAAGGCTCAAGACGTACAAGTTGTATCACGTAATCTGCCATATGTAAACATACGAAAAATATTATTAGTCAAGTACATTCACCTACATCGTACATAGGTAATATCGTTCATGGCTACGATCAATAAATCACTTTATTGTGAATTGTGATCATTGATAGCATATAGCATGATATAAAATAATGCATAATAAAACCACAGCATAATAATAATTCATATGAGTAGTTTTATACCTCATAGCTTCAGATTCCACATTTTCAGATTCCAGATTCCATACTCCAGACTTGAGGTTTGCCAAAATAAAATGTAGTAAAATCAATACACAATACACAATACACTGCTTATTGGCATTACTTTTCCTATTCTATTCCAACTACTAACTTTAGATGTAATATTTCTCTGCATTTCTGTCTCTTCAATTCAGCTCAATGCTTCCAGGCAGGCTTTTTGGATTTCTCCCTTTGTCCTATTCTCTAGGGCATTTGTATTGTTGAATCTTCTATGAGATGCAGATTTTGTCTGTGGAAAAGGGAGATAATGAATGAAATGCTTATGGCTTTCCACTGCACTTTCTCCGACTAATTGCCATTGTCAGTGTCAGTCTGTTGGCTAGTGGCTGTTGGCTGTTCGCTGATGGGACGAAGAAGAGCAAAGCAGTTTTCTGTGCACTGTAAAGTGTGCAGCGAGGGAAGAACAAAGAAAAACGAAACGCTGAGAAATGAGACTTGCTTTGAACTTGGAGTTTTGAGAGAAATAAGAAATAAGTAAATTGGATCCCATTGGATTGGATTGCACTGTCATCGTCATTTAACAGTTAACAGAAAATGCAGATTGCAGAGGAAAAAATCTCACATTTTTTATACATGCAATTCCTCTTGTACAAAATAATTGGAATACTGTTGTATTTTACAACACGAACATGCTGAATGCTGACAGCATCAATAAATATACGAATATACGAATATACGATACGGAAAAGACAAAATCACTACACATGGGAAACGGATAACGTTGAATCACAAATTAGACTGACGACTGTCTAGTGTCTGGTGTCTGACTCTCTCAAAGCAAAGCAATGCTCGATGCAACGTTACTTAAATATATTTAGAAAGATGTGCATTTAGATCCAAAATCTAGAAACTAGAATTCAGAGCAGGGTGCACTTTTAGCTAGTAGAGTTACAATTACAGAGAAAATATGTGGCCGTGCTTTGAGTTTTGAGTTTTGAGCTTTGAGCTTTAAACTTGATCAAGTTCATGAAAGAGTACAAAAGAATGGAAAGAAATAGACATCCGCATCGTGCAATGTACAATGCACAATCCACAAGCTGTTATCTCAATGGAGGACTATATTTATGCAGACAGCAGACAGGCTAGACAGATTTCTCCCGTTCCTCCTTCCGATTTCTTTTTATCCTTTGTCCTTTGTCTTTCATTGTCCGGCTTATCTTTTTCATCCCTTTAATAATGCCAAAATCCAAGATAGCGGAGCGTTGAGAGAGCTACTAGCGTGAACTACGCTACAAACTACACGCTACACTTTGTATGCATCCAGTGTATCCGTATAGTGTATAGTATATAGTATATATCACACTTTAATTTACGAGATTTGTAGCCATTGCCTCGAGGACAGTTTTAAGGGTAGGTTCATTTCCTTTCATATTACGATAAGTGTGTCTGCTCTTTTCTTCCAAAGGCTTTTTTGATAACGTCTCACTTACACATTCCTTCTCTGGAACGTGAAACATATTACATAGTTTCACGGTTCCTATAAACAGTATACCACTTTTCCTGTTCTTTTAGAAAAGTACATACGCTTGCAACTTTCTCCAAGCCTGAAACATCTAAAATCTGAACCTGTGAATCCAAAAATAAAGTAAAAGAATGGAAAACATGTAAAAAAGTTTAAATTTTAGTCATGTTTTTTTGTTTTGATTTTTGAGCTTCGAGCTTTGAGTTGTCATCAAATAAAGCATGAAAAATAAAACAGAAACATCGTAAATCTGCATAAAGAAGAGATGGAAAAAGTCATAGATTTCCCTCAAATTCTGACTTTTAAATGTGACCAATATTTTCCCAATCCAATCCAACAGTTTCATCGTTTATCATTTATCTCTCATCATTTTTGATTTATTTACTCTTGAATCTGGCATTTCCAATGTGTGCATAAGCAGCATGCAAATACTTGGACAAATACAAATACAAAATGGTACAAATCTACAAGCGATCCATAAATACATAAGCATTTAGAATTTGGAGCTCCGAGTTTGGAGTTTGGAGAAAGGAACAAGACAAATGTAGGGAATTTTCAAACTCCCACAATTTATGATACAAAATTTGTCAGTCCTAATAAATCCATAATGTACCATGTACAGTTTAGACTGTACACTGTACAAAGTAGAATCTTGATATATTCATGAATGTTATGGTATGGTATCTATCTGGATGTGGAGACTGGAGACGCTTTGCTTGGAACGGGGAAGGGGAGATTTGATTCATATTCAAGAAGCCATCCTACTATAAATTATTATGGGAAAATGTCAACTGATAACAGAATATAGATCAAATTGTATAATAAAATCTATTCATTTTCCCTACGACGTACAAGTGAGATCGAAGAGCAGAAATCATTTATTCTATGTGTATCCCATTTGTATGTACATCTATATAAATATACACATACCTTGCTCTTTGCTCTACTCTTACGGTTTTTCCTGTTGAGTAAGAAAAGAGGGCAAAATTACAATGACAAGGAAAGACAAGAAGACAAGAGAGAAATACTGATATATGACATGTATGAAACAGGGTCGTTAAAACATGAGTTTCTTTTCTCCTCAAAAAATATGGTACGAGTGCCGATACTAGTTGCTAGTTGCTAGTCCAGTTACGCAAGAAAACGTCATAAAGGAAATGAAAGCGTACAGGCGGAATCTGAAATCTAGATTCCAGATTCTAGATTCTAGATCCTAGATTCGAGATTCTAGATTTCAGATCAAAAAGGAAATTTGTTCAATCTGTATCAAATTTTCCTCTCCCACAAACAGCAAATGGGCATCCATCTCCTCATATGGATCTCGGATGGTAAAATATAAAATATGTAGACTCTAGACTCTAGACTCTTACTCTGTTTGCATCCGTCTTATTTAAATAATATTGTGCGTCTTTGAGTTTTGAGTGTGTGCAGGATCATTTCGTTATGAAGACAAAACGGGAAATGGCCAATGCATTCTATTTGTATTTCAAGTTTCAAGTTTCAAGATTCAAGATCCATCTCTTGATTCGCAGAAAACAGATAATGGCAACGTTAAATTACGTCTATCCCACAGATGAGTTTCTTACTGTGACGGTTCTCGTCCAAAACGGAAAAAAGGAAACCAATTGGATATGTAAATGGAAAATGGAATGCAAAATGGTAAACCATTAGTGTTTTTTTGTTGTCTTGTTCGTATATTGAGTAGAAAACTGAGCGCTGAAACACTCAGTATCCTCAAATCTCAAATCTCAAATCACACAGGCATTGTGGGTCGTTCTCCGTTTCTCCGTTGCAGAGAACCAAGATCGTTGGCATGGTGTGATGTGGTGTGACGTGGCTTGAGTGAGATTGGGAGTACATAAAGCGTTCAAGACGTCAGTCGTCAGTCTTCAACATATGGACGTCAACCTATAGACAATAGACAATAGACAGATCAAGAGAACTACAACGACAACGACAACAAGTAGAAACAAAGACAGAGACAGAGACAGACAGATCTTCAAGTAATATAATAAAGTCGATAGAAAATCGGGAAGAATGACTATTGATGTTCGCTTGTCTGGCTCTTTTTTCTGTCTCCTGTCTTTTGTCTCAATTTCCGTACACTGAATCTAGAATCCAGAATCCAGAATCCAACTATCTAAGCATGCAAACCACGGAATTCCAAGAGCCCACACGTTTTTATTTATCCTAGGTGAATTTTGGTCCTGTAGATTTGCAAACCCGAAAACTGAAAATCGAAAATCGAGTGTCTAGTGTCTAGTATCTAGAAAGATGCAAGTTATGTGAGCAATCCCAACCTGGATGTTCTTTCCTTCCTCTTTTTATTCTTTTTTCCTCTTCTTCCCTCTCCACCATTTTGTGACGACGATACGTTCATTTGTTTCCGTCTTTTTAGACTATATTATATATACCCGATATTTACATGTCTGTTTCTGTTTGTACTTGTGTAATGTCAATTGTACATTGTACATACGTTACTTTTCCTCTTGAACTATATAGTATGTACACTGTACACATATAGGTACATCTAACAAATACAATATGCATACTTCACAGTGTACAGGGCACAGCTTTTCTGAGACATTTTTGCAAGAAGGAAAATAAGCTCACGTTGAAGTCGAAAGGACGAAATACTAGAATACTATAATACTAGAGAACGGGAGGACGAGAGGACGACAAAGAGAGAGACGCCGAAGAAAAATGAAGACAGCACAAAGGACGACGTGTGAGCGGGGAAAAAATGAGAATTCATTTGTGGCTTCCAAAGAGTAAAGTTTCAACTTCCTCCACGTACAACATTCAACATTCAACGTACACATACATACATACATAGACATTCCATACTTGTCTTGTATTCTATTATACGAATCCTACCGAATTCGCATTCGTATTCGTATTCACATTCACATTCATTCATACACCGTACAGAGGCTCACGTGCTTGTGGGTGTACTTTTGCTTTTACTCTACGTATTGGAGACGGAGAAGAGAAAGTATTTTTGTACTTTGTAGGTTATTGTGAGAGGGAAATCAGTGCGGAATTTCCATGTGAGTAAAACATAGAATCTGCGAGATACAAGTCTTTTCCTTGTACAGTGTGAGTATATATGTACATTGTACATGTATCAAATGTACATCTATTTCTGCGATTTCCCCAATCATGACAGGACGTGGAGAAAGGAAAGAGGGGAAGGAAAGGGGGGCAAAAGTATCGTTGGAATTTTGAATGTGTGCTATGACTTGGTTTGGCTTGGTTGGATTTGATATTGTAAAAAACATGCGGCAAGCGACAAGGCAGAGTCACAATCAAGGTAGGGACAAGAATTCTTTGCTTTTAAGAACCAACAACATTCTCTCCGTCCCTCTGACTCCTTTCCCCATTTCTTGCCCTTCTCCGTCAACCGTCTTCTCCAAACCTCCAACAGGCTCTTTTCTCCTTTCTCTTCTACCACAAACCACAACATATAATACCAAACGTCACAATCTTTCAGTGTTAAATCTGTAGACTGTAGAATGTAGAATGTAGAATGTGAGCGTACTGGTTTGTAGTTTGTTTAGTTGACTGTGGAGTTGACATTGCTCAAGATTTCAAGCTTTGAGCTTGACTGCAATGGAGAAGTATGTAGGCCAAAATTCCCATTCCAATTATACTTAACTTGCAATTTTCAATACAAAGTATTATGAAACTGCGCGAAAGTAAAAAAATTTAAGTATTATTTTAATTATTATCTAAACAATTTAATGTGGTTGAGATGCGAAAGCATATTTTTAGAAGGAGGAAACATAAATCTGAATTTAGATCATCCAGAATTCCAGAATTCCAGACTCCACAACTTTAGTTTCATATAGTGACAAAAATGCGGCATACTATATATATATATATGAGCCATTGCATATGAATTATGATCCGTTTGGATTTTATGATTTAAACCTAGTGGCGATTCCGGAACTAAATTTTAGAGAATAGAGCTGTGCAAAAGATGAAAAGTTTTATATATTGCTTGGCGGGAAAATTTTCTCCGTGTTGTAATATTTTTTCTGTGCACAGCTCTATTTTTTCTGCGATTGCAGCGCATAAATTATAAAATCCTAACGGATCATAATTCATATGCAATGGCTCATATATGTACTATACATATCATTTGTGTTGTGTGTTGTATCTTTTGTCTTGTATGTTGCTTGTGTGACTTGCAGCTAGAGCTCTGCGGCTTGTGAATATGACACTGACAGAAGGAGGGTAAAATGCAGGAATTTCTAGATTTCTAGGCTTTTACTTATTTTCCCTCCTGCGACGTCCTTTGTTTTTTGGTTTGGCCGGAATGCTACTCTTCTTATCCATTATCCATGTATGTGTGTTTCTATGTAGAATGTAGAATGTAGAATGTACAAATGGAAATGGCAATGGGAATGGAAATAGGAGAAGGGAAAATTCAGTGACTGTGGCAAAGTCAAAGTCGAAGAAAGTGAGGCAGAACGACAGTAGACAATACCAAGCCAAAGACGAAACCAGAACCAGAAATCGAGTGTGTGTTTGTAAGTCAACCCCAAAGTTTTTTTAGGGTGTCAGAAAATTGTAATTTGGACCAATGTATTTTCCATGTTTTGTCTTGTTTGCTTCCTTGCCTGACTTTTCCCCTCTACTCCTTATGAAACATCCATGTAGAGTGCCAGTGTTAGTGTGTAAAAAATACACAGTGCCCTATGTGTCTATGTAATATGTACAATGTACAGTGTACATTTGTCAAAGTACATGTTTAATACTTGTACTTGCTTTCTTAGTGACTCTGTCTCTGTCTCTGTCTCTATTTCTGCTTTCTTCCTTCTTCGTAAGCATTATGTGTTTTACGTACATGTATGATATCACCCAAGTTTGTACATTGTACATTGTACATAGATATATTTAGACTATTTCTCTCCTTCGTCTTCCTCTTCTGCTTCTTCTTTTTCTTAAACTCAAAGTATTTGACTGCATAGGACTAGAAACTAGAAAACTAGAACTTGCCTCAGTCTGTCTGTTTTGAGTTTTGACTCTGTAGTTTCTAAGTCTTCATGTGGTAAAACTTTTTTATAGGGGAAACAAGAGACAAATGAATATCGTCATCTCGTCTTTTTGGCTGGTCCTTTCGTCTTTCGTCTTTAGACTTTGGTCCTTCGTCTCCTTGACGAAATGCAAGTTTTCGACGTCTTTATTACTTGCCGTGCTTGTCATTATGTGCACGATGCATAGCATATACATGTATTCATTCATTCTTCTTCTTCTTCTTGTAGTCTCACTTCTGGTTCTGCTTTCTCCCTCTTTTTCTCTTTTTCTCTGTTTCTTCTCCTTCTTGATCTTGGTTCGGATGAGAGGAATTTCTCCTCGTTCCACCCTCTTGACTTTTTTCTTCACTTCACTTTCTTTCGTCGTTAGTTTCGTCGGTTTTCCATCTCCATTTCAATTTTTTCTTTCAAGTAAAGTACATAATACATAACCAAATGTACATGCCATGTATGCATTTATATGCATAATACACGCTATAATAAAAACATAGAGCATACAGCATATAGCACACAGAGTACAGAGTATAGAGTATAGAGTAATGCAGTAATGGTAATGTGGAGTCGGACTAAAAAATGAGGAAGAAGATGACGGATCCGGTTTAAAAGTATCTGTGTCTGTATCTCCCATTTCAACGTAATAAAGGAAAGTAACTTTTGAACTACATTTTTACTTAATGATATTCAATATAACTATGTACCCTATGCACATACTATATACATTATACATATTACATGTATACATGCTTAAATGGGCTTGACAAAAGATCTGCAATATGCAAGGATATGCAAAAAAATGAAGAAAGTGAAAAAACTAAAGGAACTGGAAACTTGAGTCTTGAGTCAACTAAAAGCTGAAATCAAATAATGAATATATTTTAGATTCCAGAATCTAGGTTCTAGTTTGTAGAAATTCATTATTCTCCTTTTTCTCAGTTGAAGGGAAAAGGGCTTTAAAACACCCTAAAACTGTCCACCACGTGACATGTTATGCGTTTATGATGAATGATGAAAAATATCACATTTTCTTTAACTTTCGATCTTGGAACGTCACAAGCAATTTATTTACTGTTATCTGTTGTCTATTGTATAACTGCGTTTTACATTGACAGTTGACAAATAACAGACTAAAAAGGTCAAGATTTTCAAATCATGGAAACATGATCAAATGATTACATTTCTTAAATCATTAAATATTAAATCATAAATGCTTAAATCATATCCATTTCTATTGATAAATATGGTATATGAAGCTGGCGCCAAAATCCTTTTACAGATATACAATTTAAGCCACACTTCAACTGACTAATGACTAATGACTACGTGAAGCTTTAAATTGCAGAACATTCAACATTGCTCTAAAAACTGAGACATGCAACATGCAACAAAAAGCTGTTTAATTTTACTGAACAATGACTACTGATTAATGACTGTACAAAATACAAGTAACATGTAATTTACATGATGTAAATTTGTAGAAAAGACGGAAAACTACAATGCAACTACATAAGCTACTAAGTACATAAATATTCTCTGTTTTTATGTAAGTTTTACCACGGAGAAAGTAACTGGAGACTGGAGACAGTGATAAAACAAGCAAAAACTGTAAAGAAGACAGTAAACTTTCTACTCACACAATGTACGCTGTACATTGTACATGCTATCATAAAGTTGAATGTACTTATACGAACAATGGACACGCTTGGTTTGTTTTTAAAAACAAAGACCTGAGATTGTACTTTGTACATACTGGATGACTTGTGTATCACATATGACATAATATAATAATATATTGTGCAATGTGGAGTAACGTCTATATTCTATATTCAATGGTACTCTATATTATTGTATTATTCGCATAGATTCTCCAGTTAAACATCGTTTCAAACACAACATTTTTGATGGGTTACAAAGTAGATTGAAGGAATTTCCCTCGCTCTAGCTTGTGGCTACACTACACTGTATACTGTACATTGTACATAGCAAGTAACAAAATACGATTCGATACAATACAGACTAATTGTATATGGGTATCTGTACGAGTTAAGGAAATAGTTGAGCACAACTATTTTTTAGGAGCCCAAAAACTCTATAGGGG
>JAQGBH010005941.1:0-13357 GCA_034698265.1 Sminthurinus aureus | reverse complement strand
CAGCAAAACCATTTCGAATATGTTTATTTAATAAACTAGCAATTCAGAACTCAAAACTAGATCAATTTCAGAAACTTAGTTTAAAGACAGCAGCAAGTAGAAACGGTTGATCTCGTAACTAAAGGGATCTGTGATTTTTTCACATTACTTGTGTATGTTGTATTTGCAAAACACCTTTCTACCAACCACTTAATTTTACGGGGCTGATACTTTGAATTTTTACTGGTAGCACTTGGGCGTACACTGGCACGTTCCCAAATCACAAATCTGTCAAAGTTCAATAAAACAAGAAATTTTTGTATTAGGACACTCGCAAGTTTTGAGTTTTGACTCAAAATTACGGGTGAAAACTGACATGAGAAAAAAATAGCCCAGCTTCTCGCTTTCCAGTAAAAAATGGTTAAATATTATGAATTATGAATTGGGACTCACTCCATAGGAATTTTTGTAGACGCACGGAGTGCCATCTTTGGGCGTGGTGTCGTAACGAAAAGGTTTCTTGTTTTTATCCTCCATGGCACACTTGTAGGATTTTTCTTCACACGTGACGTATTTCACCTCATCCTTTGGTTTTGATGTGTATTTGCCCTTGTACTTTTCCTGTATCTCATCTGCGCATTGAGCATTTATAGCATCCGTCGCCGTCGCCTGATTTCCGCCTCCGCTTGAACCCGCTACACATTTTTGATTCTTGCACACCTTCACAAACACAAACACGCATCACAAAACAAGGCACAAATTAGAGAACAATTAGATTTGATTTCCCCGCCATGTTTTTGATTGAAAATTGACAGTACATAGAGAAAACTATAATAATGAATAACGAGAGTAGAATTCTCACCCCTGCAACAACGTTTTTGAGACACTTTGTTCCTTGAGTAGCATAAAAATTGTAGGTGTGAGTCTTGTTGGTTTTTGCTTCCAAGTATGTGCATTTGATTTTCAAGCAGTCCTCGGCGTAGTCTCCTGGATACGGTTGAACTTTATCCTTTCCCGCCAACTTCATATTCAAATTTGCAACGCACTGCTGATACAAGGTTGTCTCCTCCCCTGGGAAATTCGGCGTGTCCAGCTTGATTTCCTTTTTTGACGTGCGGTTAAAAACGCAGGCGCCACCTTCCTTCCTAAAAAAACGGAGCCAAACCAAACGGCGTTCAATCAAAAACCAAAAATAAAAAATGACCAATTATCAAAAAATGTCAACAAACAAAAGAAGAAAAGTTATGATGATAATAAATCATAATAATAATTATGATTCTGATTCTTGTTCATTGTGCATACACATAAGCTCTAATCATTTCCCTGCTGCAGGGAGAAAATTTGTACATGCTTGCACTTTTCCCAAAGTAGTTCATCACATAGCCATTTGGATCTCCTTTTGTTGTACGGCAGTCGGGTCTCGAGTCGGTCACTTGAAAATCATGCACACAGCCCAGCCTATCAAATATCAAATATCAAACATCAAAGCTCAAAGTTCAACACTATGGTTTAGCATAGGCTATAGCCAGTTGAATAAAAAAATGACATAGAGAGCCAATCAAGTAAAGAGACAAGCATAGATTTTAAAATCAATGCTCAATGCTCAATGTCATTGTAATTGTAATGCTGAATGAGGAATGTGCGTACGTATGTCCAATTTCATGAGCAAATGTTTTGACCCCTTCAAAAGCCCCGCCAGTATCTCGAACGACAGCATTTCCCTTCGGTTTGCATACTGATTTTTTGTTTGCCAGTCCTGTTTCGGCCTCACCCCCATCACTAAGCGTGTCTCGACCTTCAAATTTAACCCCAAATCCAAATCAAAACTCGGAGTTCTCAGAACCAAAAAAAAAGTTGGATTTGAAATTTGGGTATTTTACCAGAAACGAGAGCGAGGACGTCACTTGGTTCCAGATTCTTTCCTCCCAATTCCGATTCGTGAAACATGTCGAGTTGATCCAACATCTTGTGAATTCTACTCTTGACATTTTTCACAAATTTTTTATCCTCGGTAGAGTTCTGTTCCAAAGTTGAAACATGTCAAAAAGAATGCTTTAAAATAATCAAAACTCAAAACATTGACAAAGGACAAGTGACAAATGATTAAAAGTAATCGAAATGAATCGGAAATCATGTACGAACCAAAGCGCGCGCTCCGACGAGAATGAATTGAAGTTTCGGATTGTTCATGGTGGTGTAGATGACGTTGACAGCCTTGATGAAGATGGCAGCATACTTTTCGATGGTAAGATCATTCTTTTTAATATCGTCTGCCGCCTCTTTGTCGAAAAGGACCATGATTTCAATATTTCCCATGTCATTATCTTGTCGAAGCTCGTTGTCGTTGTCGTTGTCGTTGTCCAAACTGGGACTTGTTACGAGTTTTTGTGAAATTTCTTCTTTCTCCTCGGGCCCAAATTTTGTGCTCTCTGTTCCCTGATAACTCTCGTTTATTCGAATGGCCTCCATTTCGCAATTTCCACGCGCCACAATCCCAACTCCGTGTAACCAACCTCTCTAAAAAAAACAGCATAAAACCCCAAAATCTTATTAATTTTGGAATCTCGAATCGAACTCGAAGGAAAACTACACTAATTTTCAGTTGATAACAAATGAAAGACAATTGATTGATTTCATTTACGAGGCAAAAGGTGGCGTTGCTGGTTTCATAAATTTGAAGAACCGCCTTCGCTTCGTTGTCAACGAAAATGTCCTGCTCAACTTTGTCCAATTCGTCGCTTCGTATCTCACGTCCATTTATTTTGAACCCCTCGGCAAAAATACTCGATTCTGCTCCAGAAATTATCCACCAAATATAAAAACTTATACATTTTACATTTTTTGGTAAAAAGCAAACTTATCGTAAAATTTGAATCAAAAACTTTGATCTCAGCCGAATTCGGAATTCAGAATTGAGAATTGAAACCTGGTCGACGAAGTTTCAAATGATGTTTTTTTCCAAAGACTTGAACATCCACTTGAAACGAAGCATTTACATCTCTTGTTTTGAAAACTGAAAATTCCACTGGTGATTTTTCTTTAATCCGTCCCAATGAACTATCCCCGTGTTTTCCTGTCCATTCGGAATTCTCATCCGATTCAGACAACACAAAACATCTCGTCTCAAAAACCACAAGGAAAATAATGAAAAGTCTGGAAAAAAAACGAGCGTGGGCAAAAAAAGCACCCATCCTTTTAATTTTAGGAAAACAAGAGAAAAGAACAAACGCTAAAATCATCAACAGATTTCAATTTCAATTTCGATAGAATTGAGAAAATAGACAAAAGACAGAAGACGGAAACAGCTGGAGCCTCAACACAAAAAAGTTGGACAGTCAAGTAGAGTGTACAAAATAAGTAAAGAGCTGTTACTTTTGGGGTCGCTGAACAATGAACATTTGTGAAACCAGAAACCAGCTGACGGAAATAAACAATAGACATAACCATACAGAACAAACCTTTGATTCACCTTGTAAGCCCAGATTTTTGGATACAAATTACAAATTATCTCTTGCTCAGTTTGCCTTGTTACAACATTTAGCAATTGATGGAACTTTAACATTAAATTGCATGTACATTTTGTACGGTTACCATTTCTATAAAAAGTACAGCTGCGTCTATGCGTCTATTTATTAATACAAATTACAAGTTCACTTGCGAGAATCTCGATACTCGATACATGATACTCGATACATGATCCAGATTATGATGACGACTCGTCATTGACGAGTAAAGTCGTCAAAATATTGTTGAAATTCTATAGATTACTTGGATAAAATGAATGACCTCAGCAGTACACGCCCGAAATTATGAAATCCTTCCCAACGATCCCACTGACACCTACAGAAAAAGTCGAAAAAAAGGCTGAAAAAAATAGTAGTTATCATTCTGACGGTGCGATTACACTATATTTAAATCACATTGAATGTGAAGCAATGACGCAATGATTGAAATGCAAGAAATACGTAGAACGGAATAACTGTTCAAGTTGGACGCCGCTCTAAATATTTCAAAGCCAGACCAGCATACTTGTATAATAGATTTTTTTTGGAAAGGCTTTGCTAAACTTCAACCGTATTAATTTATTGTTTCAGCATTCTTTGACTTTGAATCACCTGCGTCATCACGTGAATCATTTAGATTACATATTGCAATCCAAAGCCGGATTAGCTAAATTTTGAGCCGCCATTTGCTCGGAATCCAAATTCCAATTTCGATTTGTTGTTGGATCAAGATGAAATTGGAGAAGACCGAAAGAAACGCACCAGTTCAAGAATTTGAAATTCCAGTAGTTTTCCTCAGCCGTCAACATTCTGATTCTGATTTTGGTTTAAAGATAAGAAATAAGAGAAAAAAAAGAAGATAAAATGAAAGTTGTCTTGTCCTTCCTGAAGAGCAGCCTTGATGTGACTAAATACGAAAATTCCTTTTTTCTTTTGTCTTTGTCATAGCAACGATTGCCAGTTGCTAGGTCTCGTAACATGAGTATTTGCGTCACACGCGTCAGGAGAATGTTGAGTAAGTTGGACGCCGTTATGAATTATCATGTTTTTCAAGAGATTAAACGTTAAGTAGTAGTTCTTCTGTTAGCTTCTTCGCACTTAAACTCATTCGGCATTCGGAGAAAATCTAGATAAATGCGATTCAACGGCCCACGCAATTTTCCATATTTTACACTTTACAACTTACCATTATAAAAATTTGCCCGCTGTCTCCTGTCCAAAATGAAATAAAAAAAACAAGACATTTCTCAAAATTTCATTACCTTTGAAATTTGAAAAACATTTTGACATTTATTCACAACCTTTCCATTTTCCATCTTGCACTTCATTTTTTTTTAGTATTTTCAACAGTCAGGAAAACAGCTTGAATCTTGAATCTTGGATCAAGACACTCAACATTAACTTTTTTGTACGTACGCAACTGTTATTCTGTTCGTCTTAAAATTTCCGAAAACAAGTATACTTTTACTGCTGCTTTTCTACCATTTTTGGTCAAATAGTATAAAAGATGAGTAAAAACATGTGGAAACTACTGTCAAAATTCAATTTCCATTTTCATCGTTTCATTTTTCTCATTTTCTTCTTTTCCATTATACAAAGTACCTAAAATATAGAACAATTTGAACACTGCACACACATTCTCAGCAGTCCCAACAGTTCCAAGTCTCAAGTTCTACTAAACACGCATGCAGTATTCTTTGTTTTCTTTTCCCTTTTTTGTATAAAAAAGACAAAGATCGTGCAAGTTACAATTATTGTCTCACCTTTGTTTCTTTCGTACAATGTGTAAAATATTATCGTAATTTCCTTACTATAATTATTTCCTTCTTCGTTCTTCGTGTTTCAAAGCACTTAATTTTCAAGTGGATATTTATTTGATATTCGGCTTCTAGTTTCTACGTTTCAAGTTCTAGGGAAACGCAACTCAAAACTCAAAATTTAGAAACTGGATTGAAACAAGTTTCAAATTCAAAGAATTGTGTACTCTTACTCATAGTTCATACGCGTGTTGACACTCGACTGTTCTAAACGTCTTTACCTCAACATTCAACATTCAACATTCAATGCGTCATTGTCTTTTGTGTTCTGTGCAGCTGGATCTTTTTAGTTTCCATCATTTTACCCATTTTCACCCCATTGATATTCACCTCATAGAAAATAGAACTTACTGTTTGAAGGCCATCAACATTGACGTTTCAAGATCTTTGGACGATGGACGTTGCACAATTATTTTCTTTTTCTAATTTTCCCGTGCTAGCAAAATCACGAGTATTAAATAGCGGACTATATAAACCACCAGCATCTTCTCATTGTCTGCATCGACATTCGACGGCAAAGAAATTTCATTTTCTCCACTTTTATTCTTATTTTTCCTACACACAAAAGAATTCACATTTTCCTTGACTCTTTTAAATGAAGACTTTGACTCTTTTTGCTCTCTTCGCCAGCTCATTTTTTGTTCATTCAGGTACAAACAAATCCATTTGATACATTTTTGACTCCTTTATTTTAAACAGAAAAATAAACGGTGATGAGAATTTTTATAAAATTTATTCAAAATAAAATGTTGTGTTTGTTTTTGTGTTCTAGTTTCCGCGGGGCATCCAAATCCAAATCCAAATCCAAAACTGGTGAAAATTGGAACTTTTGGCCACAAGACAATTTTTGCTTCCGCAGCAGACCACGGCGTAAGTCAAATGTCAAATGGACTAATAAATCTGTATTTGAAAAACAAACAGCTGTAAGAATTTTTAGGTTTTTTAGCTTTAATTTTTTTTATTCATTATTTATTATGTTTTGCTGTTTAAAGTTCAAATGGCTGGAGGCAAAGCAGTTTTGTACTCAACATGGACTTCACCTCGCCTCCATTCAGAGTCAATCGGAAAATGAAGCTGTCAGAAAATTTGTTGTGTCCAAGGCTCACAGCGGTGCTCATGGTACGTTTCACCTTTACCTTTTGTCCGTCAAGTTATCAATTGTTGACATGAAAAATGTGACTTTTTGTGAAGGGTAAGTGTTGAAATTTGAAACACAAACGATGACTTTTTACTTAATTATTTTGAATTTAGTTTATAACGGTTGGCTGGGCGCGACTGACCTCGTACAAAATGGCGTTTGGGCGTGGACGAATGGAGAGCGGTTTTACTACAAAAATTGGGAAACACAGCCGCGCAAAGATGCGCACTACAACTGCGCCTACATGCAAACCACTGGAAAATGGAGCGCCTCCTACTGTTACCTCCCACACAGAGCCATCTGTCAAAGAGTTTACTAGTGTTTCAAACCATTTTGGAATTTATACCATGTATTGTGTTTTGTGTTGACTGTTGACTGATGACATGTAAAAAAACTCACGATTAAAATCCTAATGTCAAAAGTTGCCTGTGTACAACGTTTTTGGATTTTCCCTTAATTTTATTATAAACTTTCATGTTTTGAGTGTTCAATTTTGACCGTGCATATTCACAGTAATTTCAATGTGTTCCTTAAACCATAAACCGTAAAAGATTGTCGCATTTTAACATGTTTAGTGTATTAATTTTTGCTCAGCTAAAGCGCCGTTTGGAAAAGAAACAAACTTTGTTAGCGTTTGTGGTTGAGTAGGTTCACATTTAAAAGATTTTTCTTTTACAGAAAGCTTCGTTTCATTCATATTTGTTTAGTACATTTTGAGCTCACTGTGACCGATAGCTTTTGAATTAAAAAATGTTAATTACTAACAGCTGGTAAATTTGAATAAACTAGTTTTTAGACTTGGAAATGAGAATTATCAGACTTAGTTGTAGTTGAACCTCTTCTGTTATTTGCCTTTATCCTTTCCATTTATGTAATCTATTTCCTTGTTTTGACTATTGACATTTGAAATTTGACATTTCTGGAATTGCAACTACAACTTGATCTGGAGAGACAGACAAGGGTCAAAATATCAATAATCAATATGTTCAGTTTGTACTTTACCGTAAATAAATTTCCTGTTCCCCCGCAGTTTAATTCTAAGGGATGAGTTGAATTGATTTGGCATGGCAATAAACTTGGCTTCTGGCTTTTGGATGTTGAATTTTTACTCATTTTCCTTGTGTCATTTGTGATGGAAGAATTCAAGAATGGAATGGTCAAAGGTCAAAGGTGAGACGATGGAACAATCAATCAACAGCAGTATTACACGCATTCTGTGTTGTTTACTGTGCACTGCACCAGGAAAAGAAAAAAGCAGTAAATGATTACATGCTCAAGTTCAACGCCGCTCTTTGTTTTTCTTCATGAAAACATGCCTGCTCATCGTAAGTTAAGTTTTTCAATGTGTTGTCTGCTTTGTGGCATGAATTTCTCTGTTTATTAGCAATGAAAAGTTAAACATTTTCCTTCAAAGTTTCTAGTAAAGCTAAAGAAATGTGATAATAATAATTGTATTGCAATTCCACGTTATGGAATGACTACATAACGACTCATGCTTGTTTATTATTCCTTTGTTTTATCGGCCTATTCCAATATTTGAGAACCCAAACCTGATGAAACCTCAATATTGGTATATTTCACATCCATGGAATTTTCCATTTGCCATTTGCTTTCTCCTACTGAATTTTACTACAGTCCAGTCCAGCCTTAATGACTCCAGTGGAACAAAAAATGAGTCGAATGAAACAACGTTACGTCAGACAAACGTTATGCAACAAAAGCTAAATATATTCAAAACTTGATTAAACTAGTAGGCCCAATAAAACAAAGGAACGCCAAATGATCCTCAGTATTTAATTTCTTACCATTGAGACATTTTGCTCTATCGCATTTCTTACACAACACATAAGACAAGAAAAGTACACGTCAAATAGAGGAGCTTACGTAAGTTCCAAGTTTGTTGTATGCTATTCAACGTGACGAAATGGAGAGCTGGTGGAATTTGCCGAAATTGGATTCGGTTAATCAGACTCGTTCATCTTTATGTATTTTCGTTTATTTACTTGTTGACTGGACCTCGGCGCCGCTTTTCTGTCTGTCTTATGCAACAGCTCTTCTCCAATGTTGCTGTCTGTTGCTAGTTGCTAGAGAGAAAGTTGCACCAATGGAAAAACGAATACCGACGACCGACGACTGAATTGTCTTTGGACTTTGCTCCAATTTTGTCTTTGGACTTTGCTCTCCATCTTCTTGCATTCATCAGCTCAACCCCACCCAATTCAGTTCAGCTCAGTTCTTATTGTTACTTGGACAGAATTCTTTTTCCAGTTTCCAGCTTTCACATTTTGTATCTATAATTTTCTCTTTTTGTCACACCAGCAACCAGAATCAGAACCAGAACCAGCAGACGTTCAACTTTTTTACTTGTGCATATTTAAAAGACGACATTTTTTCATTATTTTTAAATCCGATTTTGTTTTGGGGTTTTTTTTATGTCAGTCAAGTTATTTTTTGTGGCTGATTGATTGTGAGATAAATCTGAAATCTGGATTTTTCTTTCTTGTTAAAAATTTAAAAAAAACCAACAATTTAATCCAAAATGTTGACACTGGAAGAAAACGGATTGAATTTCCAAGCAATCAGAATTTACGGGGCTTTAAATTTTTTCCCCATTCAAATTGACATAAAAACGGGGAAAGTTCGGAGGCAGTCGAGTAAAATCAGAGTTTTTCTGTGGAACATTTTATTTTATTTTGCAGTCGCTGATTGTATTTTTATGATCAGCCGACTCGTTCAGTCGACGTTGATAGATCCTGAAAAACTTTTCCGGTGGGATCACTTCATTTTTCATGTTTCTTTTACAGTTTCTTATGCTTTCTTTTTCTACATGGGATTTTGCTTGTTCACGGAAGATCCAGACGATTGCGTCATGATCTTCAACCAACTTTTTTTACAGAGGGAAAACCCCGTGCTGAAAATGATGCAGGAAGAAGTGGAACAAGAAAGAAAAGGGCAAGGCAAAACAGCAAGTCTAACAAAAGGTAAAGTCCACACATGTACGAAAAATACTGGTGTCACTAAAAGACTCCAGAGTTCAGGGGCGCCAAAAATGAAAAAATTCGCAATGGGCACAAATTAGCCAAAAAGGGGCAAAAAACGTCAAAATTGGCATAAAATGTGAGTTTCTGTTCCAGATGGAAACCAAAAACACGGTCCAGACTCTGGTTCAGATGTCCGGAAAAAATCCGGATCCGGATCTGGAGTTCGTCCGCGCCCTCTGTTGACGTGGCCACCGCAGTATTCTCTTGACGAGCTTCTGACTAAATCATTTTCAGCCATGATGTTAGCACCAGCTTCTCTTACTCTCGTCCTCTTTGCTGTTGATTCGAATCGCCCTCAACATTTGTACTCCGTTCTTCCGCCAGAATATCAAAATTCCTTCAGTTTTCTCGGGCTTTTGGCAGTTGAAGCAGCTGTTGTGACATTTTTTTATAGCCTCATTTTTTTCACAGACGCTTTCAAACTTCTAGTCTTTGGCAAGTGTCAACTGGAATTTAAGCGACTGGATCTTCAACTCAGGTAAAATTGTGAAATGTGAACCATCAAAATTCTATATTTTATAGTTTTTTCTACTTTGTACATTCTAAAAACTTTACTCCAATTGATTGTGAGTGTAAATTCAGTGCTTTGCAATTCGTTTTGTTTTTTCGGTGGAATGGAAACTGATTTCAAATCACACTAAATATTTTTCTGTCTAAATATTTTTGTGCAGAAATCTTAAGGAAATATTCCAAAGCCGTCCGATCCACAATCGAAACATGCGGAGAGAAGTTTGGACTCTCCGTCAGATTTTAGTGGAGATGAAAGAACTGGTCGTCTTCATCAAGCTCTTCAATCGCTGTTTTGCTCCCTGTATTTTTGTTTACAAAGTCAACGCTTTGGTCGTCTGCATCCTCTGGTATTTCTCCACGATTCGCCACTCTAAGGATTTTCCGTTTCTGGGAGTTTTCACTGGCTACGTCGCCTTCTTCATGACGCTGCTTTACGGGATTCTGTACAGAGACGCATTTTCCATCCCCCAGAAAATGGAGCGGTTGAAAAGTGAATTCTTGGTCTCGGCTCAGAAAACAACAATGCCAGTGTCAACGTCGAGAGGTGATGCGGCCAATCACAGAAGTTGGGCTGAAATGAAAAGAAAAATTGGGGGAATTCGAGACGTTGGAGTGCAAGTTGGGAGTTTTCACACACTCGAGAGAGGAACTGTACCAAATTTTATTGATTTTGTAGTCAAAATTGTCGTCAATCTACTCGCCACTTTTCCACGATAACGATAAACGAGGAATAAGCCCATCAAAAATCAAAATGATTTAAAATCCACAGCCGCGCCCTTTTAGCCATAGCACTGCGCCGCACAACCGTTGACTGTCAAAATCAAAACCAAGCTGTACACTGTGCCCAAACTCTAATAAAACATTTGTACTATGTCTACTCTTTCGATAAAAATAATAAAAGGTTATCAATACGTTCAGTTTGCACTTACTGTAAATCAATTTCCTATGCACTTGCCGTTAGATTCTAATTCTAAGGGATAAGTTGAGTTGATTTGCTTCAGTTGGCATGACAATAACCTTGGATGTTGGATTTTGCATCCATGGATTTTTACTCACTTTGCTTGACATTTGTGATGGAAGAATTCAAGAATCAAATCAAAGGTCAAAGGTCAAAAGCGATACGATGGAACAATCAATCAACATCAGTATTACACGCATTCTGTGTTGTACACTGTACACTGTACAAGGAACAGAAATAAGCCGTAAATATTTACGTGTTCAAGTTCAACGCCGCTTTATATTTTTATCCATGCAAAGGTGCCTACTTGATGTAAGTTTCCCATTTCCAATCGCATCTCAATATGATGTCTGCTTTTTGGCATGAATTTCTCTGTTTATTGCAATGAAAAGTTGACCATTTTTCTCCAAAACTTGTAGTCAAGTTAGAAACAATGTGATAATAATAATAATAATTTTATTGCAATTCTATTAAGGTTACGGAATGACTAGTTACTGATGCTTATTTATTATTCCTTTGTTTTATCGGCCTATTCAAATTTCAAATATTTAAAAACAAAAACCTGATAAAACAGCTATATTTCACATCCATCGAATTTGCAACATGCCTTTTCCTTTCGCCTAGTCAATTTTACTATACAAATTGCCAAGAAAATTTGCATTACACTTTTGGTTTTTGGTCCGCTTCATTTTCCAGCTCCAACAACAATCGGCTATTCCGGATTCTTGGGAGAGGAAGTGGAAAATTCTCTTTTTCCTGCATGTATTTTGAATTTCTCCCCTACTGATAATTGATATTTCAAAAAGTGATGCGAGAAAATGAATAAATGCTCCTCATTTTAATTTGGTGAATCAGCACCATCTGCCAAAAATTGTGGCTAATTTGAGAATGCAACATCAAGAATTGAGTAATGAGCGGCAACTGTTCATATGATACAAATTACGGCGTTTAATTTTATTCTCAAATATATACTTATAACTGATACTGACTTAACTAATAATCTGAATTTCTAAGAATGCAGTGTCTCATTTCTGGTTTTTTATTTCTGTCGAGCATCGAGCAGCGAGTATTTTCAGCACCTTTGCCTAAATTGTAAGCTAAATAATGCAAAAATAAAAGAATGGATAATTATTGCAAAACATTAATTATCATTCTGTCAACGAGTCAAATATTGCTGAATGTGGAGCCATGACGAAATATCTAGAATCTAGAGCAGAATTCCATATCTGTTCAAGTTGGACGCCGTTATAAATAAATATTTCAAAGTCAAGCGTCTATTCTCTCAGAGTAGAAGTACTGTCTCTTCCATTGCATTGATTGTGAAAGGAATACACGAATTGCTTTAAGATTTCTTTGTCTCTGTGATCTGGCAATTACTCTTTAATATTTAAAACCTCAAGTGACTCATAAAATTTGAGCTTCACATTACACATTACATTCCGAATTCTCATTCTAGATTCTAGGTGACAAAGTTCCGCTGCTGCTCCTCAAAATCCAAATTCAAATCCAAATCTAATGCCAATTTGACCGAAATCAACTAATTTAAAATACAAATTAGTTTCGTTTGTCTGCAATTGCCTCGATTCTAAAACTTTGACATTCTGTTTTCAAATACAATTTTAAAATTGTGATTTTTACTCATTTCACGACCTAAAACGTTAATTGCAAAGAATTGGGTTTTAAATAAATTCGCAGCTTTTACTCTGATCGAACCACAGAAAAATGCAGAGGATGAGCATAAATAATAAATAAACTAGAGTTAAAAACACACATTACAAAATGAGTTTCATTTTTTAAATACGTGCATTCCCATTTTACTTACATCCCATCTTTTTGCCGAAACAAACCAAAGTCGGGAAAATCTTTCCGTAAATTTTACGTTTTCCGGTCATCCGCCGTATCAAGTGCCAAGTGTCAACGGTAAACGGCAATGACATTTTTCCTATTTTACCTGCAACCTTACTTTTTACGATGCAAAGAAAAGAACAAACTTTAATATTCTAAAGATTTTATTTCTGCTCTTCTTCAACGCCGCTCAATATTTTTTTTACATGAAAACGAGCCTCTACTGAACTAGTTATGTTATTAGCACATTCTGTAGCTTTGTAACCGCTATAGCCGAATTGATCTAGTCTCCTTAGCATAAAAATGTGAACCAACATAAGAAATTTGCAAATTTGATCTGTTCATTCCAGATTTACCTATGAAACGGAATCCAGAATCCACACAAACTTAAGCGCCCACACAAAACCAAAAACCACAGTGGACCTTCCAAATGGTAGGGGAACGCGGGGCAAAAAAAATCACTCCAGATAATATTTAATTGTAGTTAGCACAGTCATCGTTTGCACAAGATGAGAGCATAAATCAATATTAGACCATATTTCCTCTTGTTAGTATGAGTTGAAACA
>JAQGBH010005940.1:0-13358 GCA_034698265.1 Sminthurinus aureus | reverse complement strand
CCTTTGGCCAAAACTCTTGCCAAACCAATACATTGTAATAAATACCACTCGGCAATCTTCTCTATTCCTCATCTTGTTTGACAAGTGTCAAATTATAATCAGAATTTTTAATAATCTTAGTTTTGTAAGTTGTACATAAGTAAATATCCGTGTACGTCTTACCTGATAATTGTGATTCATGATTGATTCTTTGTAGCTCAAAAGGGTTTAAAATTCTTAATTGTCCAATCTATAGAAATTAAAATATGTATACACGGTCACTTTAATTGAAATTTAAAATACTTAAAAAATACACAACTCAATTAATTTGATAATAAATTTCGGTTAAAATTCTGCATAAATAAAATCTATGTCTGGGCGCCAAAAGATTTGAATTTGGCTACGCCCCCGTTTTTTTCGCTAATCAGATTTCAGATTTCAGATCAGATTTTGATGAAAATTATAAGAAAATCATCTAAAAAAATTATAACTAAAAAGATATTATAATGCCAAAAAAACTAGTACTCAAGTTTATACCTCTCAACATATTATTATTATTTTACATGGACAAGAATACGGATTAAAAATTTCTCATTGTTATTGTTGTAGTTAAAGTTTGTGTGATTGAATAGTTTTAACTGTACACTTTGTGTCAATCTAGTTTTACGGTTTATGATATTTTAATTGAAATTATAATATAGCAAAATGTTATCATATCATAAGCTACCGGTCAAGGAAAAGTTTAAACTGTGGTTTTTCACATTGTTTTATCATTCCTCATTTTCATTTGATTATTGTATAGATGTATTTATTGAACCATGTTTTTGGTTTGTGGACAAGTTTACTCGATACATGGGTAAATTTTTTGTCACCCTTGTTTGTGGGATAGTAACTCTTGTCGCATTTACGGCAGAAACACTTGGAGCTCCATTCTGGTGGAATAAAAGTCCAACTTTTGCTATACTTCTCCATATAATTGGCTATTGGATCCTTGTCAATATTATGTTCAATTACTTTCAAGCTGTTTATGTCAATCCTGGAGAACCTATTGATACAAAGAGAATAGGCAAGTCTGGAGTGACTGTATGTAAAATTTGTATAAGTCCAAAACCTCCTCGAACGCATCATTGTTCAGTGTGTAAAAAATGTTACCTTAACATGGATCATCATTGTCGTAAGTACTATAATTAATAATTAACTTACTAATTTACATTATATTACGAAATGAGTTGACATAAAGTAACGACTTTGAACAATATTTGTTTTTTTTTTTCATATTTCAGCATGGGTTAATAATTGCATTGGACATTACAATCATCGCTACTTTTATCTAACTACAGTTTACATTTTACTTGGTGTGCTATTCGTCATGTTATTTGGGGTAGAATTAGCCTATAGACAAATCTTTTTAGAACAAGATGTCCTACCATTTCCTTCCAGTAGTAGAACAGCTCAAAGACTTGCACAATCATTAGGATATCCAGGACCAGTTCAAGTTCCACATAGTGATGATGAGCTTGATGCTTATGAACGAGAAGAAATATTCCCTAAAGGTGCTGTTAGTGTTTTGGCTGCAATGTTGGGACTTCCTCAAACTCGAGCTCAATTTGATAGGGCGTTTGAGAAAACTGAACTTATTTTTGGCATTATGATCTCTCGAATCGTCATTAAAGCTATGATTTATATGACTGGATTTTTATGTATAGGTAAGTAAGCGTTTTTAACGTTTTTTTATTATTTTTCATGTAATGATAAAAATATTCAATACAAAAATATAAAAGACGTATACAAAATCACCTTTTAAACAAGTAAACTAAATCCATATTTTTCTTCTTGTGTGTACAATTTTAGGAGCAAGTATTTGTCTTGGTGGTTTAGCATATTGGCATGGAACTCTAATTTCTAATGGTGAAACTAGTATTGAAAGACATATTAATAGAAATAATAAGAAGAAACAAGGAGCAGTAAGTACATCAATATTATCTCATTCATTCACAATAATGATAATTTTTGTTTTGTATTTAACGTATTTTGAAAGAGAGAGAGAGCTATTATCAATTTTCTTTTTTATATTGAAATAGAATTTTATCAATTTATACGATTTGGGAGTACGGCGAAATTGGTACAATTTTCTTGGATTGGATAAACCAGGACGAACCATTTGGCGTCATGTTCTTCTTCCTTCTGGCCACAAGCCAAGTGGGGATGGATATGACTGGACTCACCTATTAAAGCATACATTACCACGTAAACTAAGTGAATAATAATAGTATAAATAATACCTAACAGCGCCTGTAACAATTCTGCTCATCAAGACTTCATAAATACTAATATATATTATACATTATACAATCTAAAACTTCTGAATCTGTTCCATAAATGATAAATATAGGATCAATGTTAAAATTTGCATAATGTTAATTCCTTATTATGCACTCGTTTGAAGAAAAAAAACAGTCAAAATTTGAAAAGTAATCTCTGTGATAATCTCTTGTAATATGTGAAAATGTGAAAGTGCTTTTTGAACATAATATTTATAATTTAAGTATGTATGTATGAAAAAAATATTTTTTAACGTAAAAACCAAAACCAAAAATTGTGCTTCATATTATGCCTCAAGTCATTGTTTATTTTTACATTAAGGTTAAAATATATTTTGTACTTTCTTTATGTTTTGAAGAAACATTGAAACTTTTTTGTGATAAAAAATGAATGAATCTAATTCGTGTGGAATATATGAATTCCTACAGTGTGCACAATAATTTTCTAGTAACATTGACTATTCTCAATTTGATGATATTAATTCAATGCACTATTCAAATGTTGTATTTTTCTAGCTACTAATTTTAGTTTGTAGTGTGGTTGTTTTTGTAGGGCCAATGTGTATTTACAATTCTTGGATCTCTTTCTGTATTGAAATGAAAATGTTGTACATTTCTTATCATTTCCATAATGATATGTATAATGTTTCATGATTCCTACAATAATAATAATTATTATTTATTATTAATATTTTGTCTTGGAACTTGAAATGTCTTAGACTAGACTTTTTGTTTTTTAACCCAAGTCGGAAAATGAGTCAGTTTAATATATAGTATACTATGAAGAATGTAACATTTATGATACAATTATTTATTGTTTTGGAATATTATTAAGTTTTTTACTTATCGAAGCAACATAAGATTTGCTGTTACGTATAACAGAACACCGACTGTCTGTGTTTATACATAAAACTAGAGATAAAAATGTTATCTAAGATGACGCAGTAAGTATCGCATAACCAATAACCACAATATAACCAGTACACGTAAAATAAGCAAAACATTTTTTAATCCTCTACACTCGTTCTTCAAAATGACTAGTGTAGTCATGTTTAACGATTCCATTGCTTATAATTTGTAATAAACAAGAGTTTTCTTACGGAACAAGAAATCAACATTTAACATTATTTATCTCGTGTGTTTCCTTACTACACTCTAGCATGCACTATACAGTGATTCCACCGCATATTTACAAAGTCTCGTAAAATTGTGAAATCTAGCCAAAAGATGGCTGCAAGAGAAAGTCAAAGGTGAAAGTGAAAGCTAAACTGGGTGTAGAAAGTAGAATCTTTTTTATCTACATCGAAAAGTCCATAATTTCTGTACAGTCGCATCTTCATTTCTTATTTAAATTTTTTTATACAAAATCATCAAGCTAAATTTTTATTCACATCATCTTTTGAATTTTTAAGGGGAAAAAAAGTTTGTTCGTCTATCTTTTCGTGAAAATCACTGAAGATAAAATATGAAATTGAGATGCATCTCATATCCACAAAATATACAGGTGTTTTTCATCTATATCCAACCATTGTAGTGAAAATCAACAGTTCAAAATTCAAAGGGTAAGTGAAAGTTCACCACAAAACAATTTCCCTACCCTCTACCATCATCATGTTATCTTGAGCTCGTAGTCTCAACTCTCAAGCCTCAATTTAGCTACTGCTCTTGAACACTCTACATGTATATGCTTCTACATTCTACACTCTACACAGATGCACAATACACAACAGATAACTTTTGCACTAGTAGGCACTTGTATTTGTACTTGTGGTGGTTTTACCCAAATTGTTTCTATATCCATTATCCATACGACACGCCGAAATTATGCACATTCAACACTAAACACTTGGGTCGATGAGACGAGCGAGCAAGGAGCAGGGAACAAGGACAATGATCTCTTTTTGAGGGAAATTAAGTGCACCACACGACTATTGTTACTACATTACTCTGTGTATAACTACCAAGTACAAACTACATGAATGTATCTGTGCATGGCATGCAGAATCAACTATCAAGTATCAACTGGTGTACATTATTATTATTATTATGGCATGCAATGAAATGAAAACAAAACGAGTTCATTTATGAACCCTAGCATCTACATCTATAGCTTCATCCTCATTATCCCCATCCTTCTTCATACATACACATACACACTGCATACTCAATACTCATGAATACACGGTATACGGGTTTTAGTATTTCACCCTGTAATAAAGATGTAGATAAAATTTACAATGTACAGAGCACAGAGTTCAAGAGAAAGTTCATCTATAGATAAATTTATCCTTTATTATTTATCCGATCAACAAAAGATAGATATTTGTATAAGTACACACATTACACATACATACAAAGTGCATAGATCTAAAATGTAGATGATACGCACAAGAAGACAAATGCAATATTATTTCCGTCTGTGTTATTATTATACCTTGCTTTTAATTTCAGTTTCCCTTTGCAATTTACAACATATCGTACCTCCTTCCTGCTTGCACATGACATGACATGGTGGAATTTTAATGGTGATATAATACATTTATGCAGTATACAGTATACAGTATACAAAGTCTCTACATCTATCTCTATCAAATTCAATAGATATTACACCCGAATCCAGAATCCAGAATCCAGAATGGAGGGAGACAAATGCACGCGGAACGTAGAACCAAAATACACAATGTTCTCTTGTTTTTAAGCTGGATGGATTTATAGGAGAAGACATTAAAGTGATTATATTATAGCCGGGACCTTTTATTTGTAGCCTGTAGACTCTAGACTCTAGACTGTAGACTGTATATTGTAGACCACTACAGGAATTTTCCCATAGGGTCCTTTGTCCTCTCTCCTTTTTCTCTCTCTTCTACACATAAAACTGGAAATGTAAAATGTATGCTCATATCATCATCAACATCATCACATTTTCTCTTCCCTCTCCTCAAAACTCAAAACTCCAGACTCGAGACTGGAGACTCCAAACGTTCAAGTTTACACACTTAATAGTCCTCAAAGTACATAAACAAAAGCATGGCCTATTTCCTATTTCCTATCACCTCACTCCCCCGTTTTACACCAGCATACATGTTTTGTACCCAGTACGCACTGTACGATGTAGAATGTAGAAAGTAGTTGACTTTAAAATGTACAATGTTTTCACAAATAAAGTGCTCATTGAAAGGTTACACTTGATACTCAAGTTTTGGATTTTACCTTGACTTTCCCTCCTCTGTACTGCGTATTGTGTACGCTGTCTCCTTCTCTTTCTCTGCCTTCTGTGTGGATTGTAGATATATCTATTTGTCTAGCTCTAGAGTCTAGAGTCTAGACATGTTACAAGTTGTAACAGAGAGTACATGTAAACTAGAAGGGAGAAAGAAGGAAGGAGAGATGAATGAGAAGAATAAAGTAAAGAGCGCCGGGGCAAATTTGATTCATTAACTGTCGTTTGGAGTCGTGATTAAGTAGTGGGTCTAAGAAAATCCTCTCAGCTGAAGAACAAAAGGAATTTCTCCCTTGATTCGTTTTGATGTTATAATGGGCTCCTTCTCTCCTTCTTTTCCCTCTTCTCCCTCTTCCCAAATGCGTGTATGTCGCACTATAGTATATACATGATACGCGCATTTTATCCAGCTTAAGCATATGGTCCAGTGTATTATATATTATATCATATTGTATTATATTATGCATGTACATTATTCATGTGTGATGTAATCATCAAAATCTTTTTTGATTATTTAATTGGCTGAGGCGACAGTAATACGAGTAGTCGAGCAGTCGAGTCGAGTAGAATCTTACTCAATAAAATGCGTAAAGAGTAAAGAACAAGTGTGTATGTGGAGGAAGGTAGCTTTTGAATCTTTGAGTCTTTGAGTCTTTGCGTATTTTCCTTTTTGACTTGCAGCTCCAGTCTCAAGTAGAAACCTAAATTCAATTCCTATACTTGTCTCCTGTAGGCAAGGAAGAAGATGGAGCATCCAGCATATGTGTAATGTGTAGAAATAGATTGTAGATTTTAGAATGTAGAGTGTTCAGTGTTCAGTGTTCAATCTCTGTATTTTATACCATATGAGAGAGCGAGGGAGGAATTTCCATATTGTATTTCCCAAACACTGAATACCGAACATGGAACAGAGCGCAAACCAGAACCAAAAGAATAAAGAATCCCTCAGCTTTATAGCGAAGGAAAACGAGAACGGCTATGAGGAACTTTGTGCAAGTACCAAATACCAAAAAGCTATCCTGGTTTTTAATCCTAATTCTTCTTGGCCGTTCCTCTATATTCTACATTTTATATTCTATATCTATTGTTATTGTCCATGGAAAATTTACCCTACAGTCACCATGCATGTATTTTGTATAGTATGTAGTGTGTAGAAAATACATTAAATTATGTGTGTATTGCATTTGCAAATAAGTAGTAGTTGGATTTTCTGCACCGGAAAGTTGATCTGGAAATTGCAGAAAGCCATTGCAAATGTATACTGTATGCTGTATTGTATTGTATTGTATTGTATTATATTCTGTATAGATAATATGCTTTGTTGGATTATATGGCTTGCATTAGCATTAGTATTAGTAGTTTGTAGATGTGCTTTTCTCTTCCCCTTTCACTCAACACTCGACACTCTACACTCGACGCCTTTTGTGAAATTAACTCTTGTCTGCTCTCTCTGCTCCTTTGTTGTTGTTGCTAATTCCACTACGGCCACTACTTTTCCTCGTGTTATTTCCGTCTGATTTTACAAGCTACAAACTACAAACTAAAAAGTATCTAAAACTGGAACTAGAACTGGAACTGAAACTAGAGCTGGAATTAGAGCTGAAGCTGGACTGTAAACAGAGCAGTGTGTAAATCTTATTATGTGTTTGTAGATTCTAGATTCTAGATTCTAGATATTTGTGTTTAAGATTCAAGAGCAAAGTCACTCTGAAGAATTGGAGCAAACAGAAGAAGAAGCGGCAGTAACAAGGAATGAGCTATGCAAAACACATGTACATGTATTCATCCAATATTAAAAGTGGAGCGAGTTGTATCGGAAAATCAAGATGAGCAGATTTTGTCCGTGTTTGTCTTTTGTATTTTGTATTTATTTTAAGAAACTAGTGGATAGGAATGGAATGTTGCACTTTCTACTTTCCAGTTTCTAGCTGACTCTAGACTGTGTCTAATAATAAAATTAGGTATCATGATGCAGAAAGCTCTTGCTTTTTATTCAACATTTTGTATTATATCCAGAATCCAGAATCCAGAATCTTGAAAGAATGTGTGCCATGTTCTATGCACTCATGTATCTTGGCTATTCCGTTACGTTCCAAATTTATTTAACCCTATAATCTATAATAATGTATATATTATATATCTACGGATACGGATGAGCTTTGGATTTTGGATTAGCCTAAAACCTTTTACTGCACTATCTCAGCTATTTTCTATTTCATCTGTAATATATATCAAAGTATTTACAATGTACAAGGAATTTTTAGCTTGAGGCTTGATCTTGAGTCTTGATCTTGAGACTTTAGACTTTAGAATATGCAGAATGCAAAAACATTTCAACCTTATTTTTGATTTTGGTCATCCATTTTCCTGAAAAATCATAATCCAGCCCGCAATCATTTTTTTTAAAACACTTTGAATTTATTTATTCTTAACGTTATAATTTGATATTTGATGATTTTCGAGTTTTGAGTTTTGAGTTTTGAGTTTTGAGTTTTGAGCTATCCGTTGAATAGGAGACAAAACAAAAACAAAAGTAACCAAAAAAAATCAAAGGGCAAAGAAAAGGGAAAAAAAACTCAATTCACCCCAGTCCGATGCATAAAAAAATTCCTTGTGAAGGAGATGTTTATTTGATAAATTCAGCATTGATCATTGCAAATCCGAATCGGTATCAAAATTAGAGCGAGCGAGAGAAAGAGAGAGAGAAAGCAAAGCCTCGTTTCAAACGCTGTACTGACTATTGACCATGTAAAATACTTGGAGACAGGAAAAACTAGCTGACAAAGCAGAACGGGGACGAAAGACGTAAGAGGGAAAAAACGGAGAGATGCACAGGAAATTTCCAGGCTTTTTGGGATTGAAGGAAGGAAAAGAGGGAAAAGAGGGAAGGGTTAGTGGTGAAAGTATTGGTGGTTCCAGGTTCCAGGCTCCAGGAATCTACATGCATGAGAGATGGAACTAGAACTGGAACTGGGAAGCGAGTGAAGAAGTAAGGGAAGGGATAGGTTGCGTATGTACAACTGTGTGTTCAAGTCTGTTTGGAGAGGGTGAGCTGCTGCTCGTTGCTGTTGGTTGTTGGTGGGTTGTGAAATGAGGAAGAGTGCTCTGCCACTGGCGTCTACTCCAGTAACTCCAGTAACTCCAGTTCAGTAACGTTCTACCTTCTACACCGACGTCCAGGATCACGATCAACCTCCTTTTTCTCAAAACTGGAAGCATCTATCTGTTGTGTGTACAATATTCTGAGCTTCCCATTCCCTGTTTCATCTTCCTCGTCAAGTCAAGTCAGCGCTGCTGTCTTGTATCTGTATTTATTTCTGTAGGTAATACGATTACATACAAATAAATACGAAGCGGTTACTCATTTAGAGAAAAATAACTAGAGAAACGGAAAACCAACGGAACAACGGAACAATCTCATTCTCATTCTACCCTCATCACTCGTCTTTGTCGTCGACTTGCTTCAATCTTCAATCGTCCTTGTCTTTAATGTGACTGTGGCTGTGACTTTGACTTTTTTACTCTCCACTTCAATTGATCAAGTCTCGAGTCTCGAGTCGCATTAGCCGAATCCGAATGAGCAACACTAATTTCATCTTCCAAAAATACATGAAGCAAAAAGTCAGAAAACAACAACAACAACAACAAAAGTCGGTGTTCAGTGGTCAGTGCTCAATTTGTTAATTTTCTCTCGACTTTTCCTCAAAAATCAACAAAGTAAATTGCAACGAGCCATTTTCTATCCCACGTTCATTACTCAACTCGGCTTGAAAAATCAAAATCAAAATCAAAATAAAGGGCTGTGATGCAAAATGCAATTGTTCAAATTGTTCTCATTTTTTTTGAGTTAGTGCTGAACGTTGAGCATTTTTCCCCGTTGAAAACGTCAAAACGTCAACCCCAATAACAGTTTTCTCAAAACTCAAAACAAATATTACGCATCCGAGTGGAAAAGTGGAGAAAAAACAAAGGAAAAACTCTTACTCATACAAAAGAAAGTGGACGCTGAAAAGTGTAGAGTTTAGAGTGAATAGACATCATAATTTTAGGAAAATACTACGCATTGTTCTTAAAACACTCGAAAAGCTGAAACGGGAAAAGTAACATGTAATCGAAAAGCCAAACATGGTGAAAGTGTCTGAATTCTCAAGGATTCAGTTTCCAGTTGCCAGTTTCAGACTTGGACTTTTCTCTCATTTTTCTACTATTCCGTGAAAACTATGCAGAAAACTAGTGACTAGTGACTGGTGATGAAATATCGACATGACTTGAATAACAACTATCAGCTTGAACATTGAACAAGCATCTTTCTCTTGTTATTCTTATTTTTAACCCCTCAACTCTACATTCGACACTCGACACCCTACACTCGCTACTCGCTTGTCAATTGTCAACACTTGTGGGTGCATAAAAAACAGACAAAATGGGAAAATTCTCCGTAAAATACATCAATAATCAATATTTCCAGCTCAAACCCCAAACTGAAAAAACAAATATTTTCCACCCTCAAACTCAAAATTTGTCACGGTCTCAACACTACATTTTACATCCCTCAAAATTCTAGATTCTAGATCCTAGATAGACTTTTGAAACAGAAAAAAGAGGCACAAAATCATAAAATATCATAAAATATCATAAAAATAAATTATTATTACTCTTTAGTGTATTCCATTAATTTGATTTAAAAAAGTACATGAAATATCGAAAAAATCTAGAAAAATAGATCAAGATGGTGAAATCAATCTTCTCGAGAGAATCAGACAAATTTTAAGTGATACACATTCTGAGCACTGTGGCTGTTTCTAGTCTACTTTGTACTGGTATTTTAGTGGTAATAATGTAATAGAGAAATGATGAGAGCGGAGAGTGGAGATTCTAGAGTCATAAAGAGACATTTATGTGGAGCGGTCTGAAGCGTCAAGTGGAAGCTTGAAATATTGTTCAACTTTGTGGCTATCGCCGTCTATCTGTCCGTCTGTCCTTCTGTCGTTCGGCCCCCTTTTTACTCGGAAATGTCTTTGGTCCTTCGTCCCCTAAAATAAAATCCTAACCATCCTGATCCTCATTGGCATCGTCATAATCACCATTATCGTCAAAGATCATCATCAGCATCGCCATCGTCATCGTCATCATGTTTCTATTAAGACGGCGACTTTCCTCTTCTCGTACAATCACCCTCCAGGAATTTGTCTCTTTCCACCAACAGTAAGTTGCGTCACAATTCCAGAAATTCCAAACACAATCCAATACAATACAACACAAGAAGTGAAAGAGGACATTTTTAGTGAAAGTGCAACCATGTATCTGACTTTACTTCATTTATGTGGTTACTACCACTAGTTTTACTGAGACCACTTACTGCTCAAAAAGAGACAGAACACGTCAAAAAAATGCAGTATTAATCAACCATTTAATTTTTTTAATGGTGCTCCGACAATCAAAACTTGTTATCTTGTCACGTTTAACTTTTACCACTAATTATCGTAAATCGTAACAGCAGTGTAAGTGCTATCTCCGACGTTAATTAAAACTTATACGCCATTTAACGGTATTCTCTTTATTAATCAGCATTAGAAGATAAAGTTATAGTTGATACGTTCTTCAAGAACATGCCGTGTTTTTTACAGGATTACAAAAAATAACAACTCGAGTAAATAAATAAATAAATAAATGTTTTGGGAGGGTGTGAAAAATCTCTCATCTTTCTCCTTTGATTAACAAGGAGATAAAACTGCAGTGCGAGTACGATACAGAGAACAGAAAACAGAACAGTTGAGCAGGAACAAGTATCTACTATCTACAAACGTATTATTGTGTTTAGTATCTCTGCGCGTCTGTGAATTGTGAATCCAGGAAGTCTGGAAAGAGAAAGGAGAAAAGAGAAAAAAAGCGGAGAAGAAGAGGGAAAAACAAGGAAAAGAAGAGTCACTTAGGGAGTGAGTTAGTGATCGCGACAAGTTGACTTTGACTTTGACTTTCTCTACGGGATTTCTCCTGACTCTCTGATTATTTCCCCCATCATCATCGTCTTGCTCTTGTGCTTCTACCTCCCCGTCGTCTCTCCTTTTCATCGCTTTCGTCCTCGTCTCCGGCGTTTGATATTTGGTCTGTCTGTTTCTTCCTGACAAGACAAACCACGGAGTTGAATAGCTGACTCTGACGATTTCCTCCCTCTCCAATACGAATCCAAAGCCGAATTCGACATGTCCTGCAAGGTAATTTGTAATTTGTTATATCATCTCATCTCAGCTCAGCTTCAGACTTGAGACTAGAAACTCGAGACTCGAGACTCGAAAAAACCTTGTCGTTTCTTCCTCCCCAATCCTCAATCCTGTAGTGTAAATTCTCGTGTTGAACGTTGACGATCCCAGAACGCGTGTCATTTTGTATCTTTTTCTCCCTTCTCGAGTCTCGAGTGTCGAGTCTCCAGTCTGATATTTTTACAGATGATACACAAACAAAAACTTATTGAGTGATACTCAATAACAATAATCGTAATAATTTTATCTGGGTGAGGGCAAGAAAACGCTCAAAGTGTATGTTGTAGATTGTAGATAAAATCATGCGGCTTTGAGTACTTTCTTAAATAAACTCTTCAAGTGAGACGAAGAGTGACATTTGGGAGAAAAGTGCAATGAATGTGGATGAAATTCGGATGCAACCGAATCCCAATTTCCAATTTCCGATGCACCAATAAGCCAAAATGCATGTGTATTATTATTTGTACATTTTATGGGTCTCAAGATCAAATCTCGAATCTCGAATTTTATGTTGAAAAAATTTTATGAATCTTGATATAAATTTTATCTGATCGTCATTACACAGAAATCATACCGAAAAAATAATAATTGTCTAATGAAAAATCTCAGAGAAATTCATCCATTCTGATGTTCTCGACTCTCAGCGGTGCTTCTACTGTTACATTTGACATGTGACCTGTAACCTTTGATTTTTGATGTTTGATGTGCAAGGTGCAAGTTTATATGGAATTTAAAGGCAATTGAAAAATACTTGAGGTAAAAGTTTTGAGTGTTGAGTGTTGAACAAACCCGATTTTTTGAAGCATTGCTCAAGGCTCAAGGCTCAAGGCTCACGGCCAATTGATTTTCTTTTGGTTCTTTTAAAAACTCCTCTGAAACTTTCATCTTTCTTTTATTTGTCTTTACAGTTTACTCTTTACTCGTCTATTTCCAATTTCTGATCTATTTTTACTTTTAATCTTTTCACTTCTTTGGATTTTTTGATCCAAAGATTCCAGTCCTGAAACGCTTCAAATGTCAAATGTCAAATATCCAATGTGGTGAAAAGTGAAAAAGTTTCTGTCTACGATTTGTGTGGTTTGTTTTATGTTCTGTGGTTCAAAAACATCCAAGGACATTTGTACCATGTGATTTTTAGTGTCAAATCAATAATCAATAACAGGATTTTTTTAGCTTATTCATAATTAATAATATTCATGTTATGTAAGTCGTCAGATCAAAGATCAAGGATCAAATTTTAAAGGATTATTTGTCTATTTTACACCGTGACCAATCGTCAAAATTGGATGTAGAATAGACATGGATTTGTATGTACTATCTACTATCTAGGATTTTGGTGTGATGAAAGAGGGGTAAAAGTACAGGTTTGAAGCTAACAGTATAGGAAAAGGAGATGAAATCGAGTTAAAACGTGTGAAAGTAGTCCGTAGTCAGTGTTTTGTGTTTTGTGAGTTTAAGATGTGAATATAATGGAATGGGATGGAAGAGAAAGCACAAGAAGAGAAATTGAGGGAGAGAGGGGAAATGTTTAGTTTAGTTTGTTTTTCCCAGCCGGAAGGGCAGGGCCCGGGGAGATTT
>JAQGBH010005939.1:0-13362 GCA_034698265.1 Sminthurinus aureus | reverse complement strand
GTCTACTCCGGGATTTTTCACTCATTTTCATACTCAAAATTTTACTTGCATCTCTAAAATGTACATTAAATACCATTTGCATATTGCATATTAAACGGGATTGTTTTTCGTTTGTTTGTTTTTACCAAAGAAATTAGAAATATGCTCATTTTAAAAGTTGTTTGAAAAATGTACAATCAAACCAATTTTTTCTCAACTACAACGTCCTTCACTAAAAATTTCATGTTGTTAATTAACATTGGAGCTCAAAATGAAATTAAAATGTACGTGCAGAAAAATCAGAGGTAAAACCACAAACTTGATTTTGAAATTTTGAAAAATGGTTTGGTGATTATTTCCTGTGAATTTTTGCACAGTCAAAACAGTGCAAAACTACTTAGACGGTTGTGTTTTGTGTTCTGTGCAATTCAAGCGGTAACTACAAAATGTTTGCCTTTCCAACAATTACTGGACTAAATCTCTTACCTTGAAATCCGTAAAAATTGCATGAAAACATCAAACGGCTTTGAAGTACTCGAACCTTTTTTTGGTTCTGCAAAGAAATAAACTTCAAACTCGAGCCTTTTCACTTTGATTGATGATTGAAATTGATCAGATTACGGAGGAAATTCTGAAACGAGTGCACAGTAGAAAGTAGAAACTGTGGAAAATGCAGGAATTTTGCATGTGACTTGTGACAATGAGGAATATGATAAATGAATGTAAAATTAACACTTGACACTAAATTGCCTACTCTGGAATTATTTTGGACATTTTTGTACTGAGAATTTAACTTTCATTTTTAGATCGTAGATCAGTTGACCTTAGTGAATATGTTTCATTTTTATTTGTAGCAAGTAGAAATTAGAAACAGGCATTACTTTAGAAGACGTTATAAAAATGTAAAAAGGCAACTTTTTTTCAACTTCAACGCCGCTCAAAAAAATTTCCGCGTCATTAACACACAGTTGGCGAAAGTTGGTGAACGGTTTATGAATTCATGTAGTAATTCAGGAGTAAACACAATTGGAAACGGAATCTTGGACTAAATTGGAAATTCTTCACTCTCCACAAAACTTTTCTCCTGTGAATACAATAAAATCAAGATAAAATCAAATGCAATGCATTAAATTCATTTTTACTTGGTTTATTTAAATAGTGTTGAAATGTGTAGACTGTAAAAACTGACCCGTTTTCTCTTTGATGAAGGAAAGATATTTGGTGACTCTGGTGAAAACTCCTGGCGACCTCCTTCCGCAACCATGGCCAAAAGACACGATCCCCACAGCATGAAACTGTCCAGATTTACTGTCTTCAAAATCCAAGGAGCCTCCGCTATCTCCTCTGGAAAATTACAGGAATTTATCAGAATAAAATCATAGCCAATTTATTTAGTGTTTTTTTTACAGTACAGAATTTAAATTCTAAAGGGAAAATTGAAAACTTTGAACTTACTGACAAGCATCTTTTCCAGGACTAAGTGTACACAACATATTTTCAGTGATTCCACTCCGGATGTAGCGACGACATTGGGCTTGAGAAATGACCGAAAGATCCACTTTATTCAAAACAGACGGTTTCTCCCGCTTCCCCTCTTTTCGAATTCCCCAGCCAGAAACTGTTGTGGAGCTTCGATCAAAACTCCGATTTTTCATGGGAAAAGGAAGGCAAACTGGCGCAGCCTGAGGAAAATCAATTTCAATTTACAACTTCAACAATTTGCCTTTCACGGATTTGCAGGTTTTATTCTGGGGTTTTGTCAGAAATTCAATCATTTTCTTACGTTATCACTTGATCTGACGGGATTCGCCAACTTGAGAAGAGAAATATCTGAAAATCCGCAACGACAAAACCTTTACAAAATTTTAATAGTAATGAAAATTAAAAGGAAGATTTTTGCTTGTTTTTTCTTTTTTCACCATTGTTCAAAGTTCTCCGGTTGTATTTTTCATGCTGATAAATTTTTGTTACAGGAATGACGCGATTTTTGGTTTCCGTTAAATTGCCCAGGTCATGGTCGCCAACATCCACAAACAGTTTTGTTCTCCCTGCTTTTTTGAGGGCGTCTGTACAGTGAGCTGCGGTCATCGCCCAGTTCTCGTGGATGATGGAACAACCACAGAAAAAAATGAATGTGTTTCTACGCTCATCTTGATAAAAAAGAGCGCAGCCTGAAACCAAACCAGGAACAAAATGTTCACGAATATTGATTTTTCTATATAAAAAAACTCCGGGTACAAATCTCTTGTTTAAAATTTTGAATTTTAAATTACGCCAAGGAAATTCGTGGATTTCCGCAGGTCGTCCGCCGACAATTCGATGAACGTCCTAATAAGAAATCCGGCATTTAATTTTCACACTGAAAAACAGGGGAAAAACTACATTTTTAATGTTTTATTGCTTATGAATTTTTGCCTGCTCATTCGTCGTCCGTTTCTCCTTTTTATTCTGCTTGACTCCACATTTACACTCACTGGTTTTGGTTTTGTTCGAGTCTCTTTTCTCTCTATGCAAAGTTGAAGCTGGGAAAACTGAGAGTGACAATTCTGACTGATGTAATTCCCCGTTAGTTGAGTTTTCAGCGCCATTCGTTTCCAAACTTTGATTAAAATTCTCTGATGAGAATTCGAAATTATCATGGGATTCTGGATTCTGGAAAGCAGAACCTATGTGAATATTGTGACTAAAAATAAGAGCAAAATGTAGTTGAAGAAAAATGAAAGTTAAAGACACAAACTTCATCTTGAAATTTGAAATGATGAGAAACGATTTTGTAACGATTTCTTGTGAATTTTTGTACATTCAACATTAAACTGACGTCAATAAAACGTTTGACTTTGCGATCATAGCAGATACCAGATCCTTATTTCACGTGTTCTGCACATTCAAGCTGTGTAAAAACCGCATGAAAACATCAAACGGCTTTGAACTACTCCAATTTTTTTGGTTGTGCAGTTGAACAAACTTGATCTGGAGTCTGGAGCTTTTTCAATTTTGATAAATATTTTGAAATTATTCATCAGATTACAAATGAAATTAAGAAATGAGTGCACAGACTTTGAGTTTTAAAATCACAAGGTCATTTTATTTGCTGTAGAAAATAGAAACTTAGTAAATATCGCGCAAACAAATAACGATATTTGACGTTTGAGCTATTGAAAAATTCCACACCTGTGGTGAGAAAATATCTGTATTTACATTTTCTGCCCCAATTTTCTATTTAGTGATAGGATTTCAAAGTGTAATAATTTTGCTATGCATTTACAAAATGCAGGGCTTATTCAGGGACTTAATTTTTACAATGAATCGCAAATCGCAAATTTTAATGCTTCATCAGTTTTCTGTATACTATTCGTACACACTACACACAAATTGCCTGACTCTTTACAAACTAAACTCAAAACTCAAACCACAAACAAACACATAATAAAGCTATTGTGAAATAAGCGAGCACAAAAGTGACGTACCATAACTGAATTGACGTGGCTTTTGCGCCTGAAAAGTGGCAAACGACAAACGACAAGCAATCAGAAACAAATCACTGTAATAACTTGACGCCGTTTTCTAATTTTTGACACCCGTAACCGTAACTACCAATTGAAGGACCATTAGAAAATTTAATGTGGAACGGAAATTAGAAATCAATTTTGGTTTTATTCTGTCCAAAAATAGTTTAATTCAATTTAACATTTTTTATGAATTCGAATTGAGAATCGAGTATATTATATTTTTTGTATTGTCATTTGCCATGGCAACTTAAAAAGAAGGTTGCAGACGGGTAATTTAAAATCCAAACTTGAGTCTTCAGTCCTGACTTGAACCTCGAACCAAATATACGTTTTAAATTTTCAGCAATTTCCACTTTTTACCTTCCGAATTCCTGAGTTTTCAAATCAAACCAAACCACATCAATTAAATAAACCATTTTTATGTCCATTTTCATTCTCGGAAAATTGCAAAATGCGAGCTTTAGTACAAACTACAAACTACCAGCTCCAAATCAATTAAATGTGCACATGTTCAAAATATGATAAAAGATGCTCTGAAATCTGGATTTTCTTACTCGAATCACAGCGTCTGTCACAACGAAGTTCACAGTTGCTACTGCAAAATTCAAAATAAAACATGCAATTTTAAATCCAAACCGTTGTATTTTGTAGTTTGTATTTGTATGTAGACTTACGAGTTTGATGTAAAACGTTTCTAATTTCTAATCTGAAAGAGTAAATAAAATGACGTAAAATGTTTACGAGTAAGTTTTTCCGTTGGTTCCACAAACGGGATCGTAAGTTTGCGGGCAATAACAACCGCCTGCACAAACAACAGTTATTCTGAAATCAAATGAGTAAATCGTCAATTAAAATTACAATAAAGAAAGAAATTGAGGGGGGAACAAATTAATCATGTCCAAAATACCAAAATATCTGAATATTTTTTACTTTATATCTCTTTCGGCGGACACAACGGCGATGACGGCAAAAAGGGCTAAAATAACAGCGGCGTATTTCATTTTCGCTGTTTGTATTTTTGTGCTTTATTATTTTTTAAAAAAGTATTCAGTGTCGACTGTTGCCAAATTGAGAGTTGAATTAACTTGGATGCTGAAAATTTATTGCTTTTATACTACAAAAGACAAAAGTGCGTGGATTCTATGGATTTTTGGATTGCATTGAAAAAACATTCAAATTTTCCAGATGTTCATGCACAAAGACGGATGCAGCTGTTCACTGTTGTTGATGGAAGATGACGCATGACTTTTTTCTTTTTTGTGTTTGTGCTCTGGTGAAAACTGGAAACTGGAAAAATGTTATTTACATTTAGTCAAAATTCAAAACTCAAAATGTCCTTGTGTGTTGTGTTCATTTACAAGGACAAAAGGTTTTTGCGTTGGGTTTTCAGTTCTGCGAATTCAGAGTTCAGCGCACAGAGAAAAACAAATTAACAGTCGGTGTCTCCCATTAATCTCTTCATTGGCTTCATCGCAAAAGAGGATAAATTATTTCAAGTGGCGTTGAATTAGAGCAAATGTCACATTTATTTATTTATGACCCGTATGAGTTTCCTTCGCATGGTTTTCAATTTTGAATAAATCGTAATTATGCCAACCGTTCCAAATTATCTGAATCTTGTAGCTTGAAGCTGGATTCAGATGTAAATGAAATGGGATGGCAATTGAAATTACCAGTAAAGAAAAAACGCTTCAAGTGTTTTCAGAATATTAGTTTTCTACCTTTGCTTTGTGGTTCAGCAGTTGTCATGGAAATGGAATGTGGAAGACGATGACGATGACGACGGCGATGTAGAAGGCCAAAAAAGTAGCATGTCTCATCTTGACTTGTTAAAATTTTGAGCATGTTTTTCAAGGTTGAATTGGAGACGGTAGCAAAACCAGAAGTCGAGTGAATTGTGGATCCACAGCAGAAAAGTCGTCCTTTATACGGAGAAGAAAAAATGCTCATTTCTTAGGAAGCTCGATTTTGACTTTGATGTGTGATGTGTGAATTGTGGCTTGAGACTTGAGATTTGGGATCCAGCGCTTATTTGTTAATTTGTTAGTCTCCAGGTGATTAAGCCTGAATTTTTGAATCCACACAACTATCAAAGTGAATTTCCAATCAGACGGCTGAATTCTAAAACTTGTACTAAACCTAAAATACGGACACAAACACGTAGTAAAACTGTTATAAAATGAGCGGGCACAAAAATGTACGGACAGTAATGGATGATGGATAATTGTTATGACTTTTGCATCTTATAGGTGACAAGTGGCCAGAATCAAAGAGAAGTCACTGTAATAACTTGACGCCGTTTTCTAATTTTCACACCCGTAGTCGTGGGTACGCAGAGAGAGGACAAGGAGATCGAGATTATACTTACCTCTCTGTAGAAATTGTAAAACTAATCGTCAGACCATCTCAAATCTCAAATATTGTAAGAGATCTAAAACACACGTTCGGCCCAGCTGAGTTCATTTTGGAAATTTAATGTGGAACGAAAATTAGAAATTAGAAATCAGTTTTGGTTTTATTCTGTCATCTGTCATCTGTCAATAAATTATTTAATTCAACTTGACATTTTTTCTATGTACAATGTATTGATAATTGATAATTGATAATAATTGAGAATGTAGAATGGAGCTCGTTTTATTTTATCTATTGTCATGGTAACTTTAAACAGAAAGAAAGTAGCTTTTACACAGTCACATTACAAGTTTCAGCATACCCGCACAAACAAGTTTACATGAAATATAAAACGGCAGAAAAACTTGTAAAAAAACGCGAGAAGAAACAATTTTGAGAATCCTTTTGAAATTTGAAAGCCGCAGACTGGAGATTTAAAATCTAAATTCGAATCCTGACTTCAAGACTTCAACCTCGATATCCGTTTCCGTTTCCGCAGTTTCCTCTGTACACCTTCCTGATTCCTGAATTTGTAAATCAATTAAATAAATCACTTTTTATTTCCATTGCTATTCTGTTTGCTCAGGGAAAATTGTAATAGCAGTAGTTTCAAATAAACTAAATCTTGACATGTAAAAAATAAAATCATGAAAGATGCTCCAGAATCTGGATTTTCTTACTTGAATCACAGCGCCTATCACAGCGAAGAGCACAGTTGCTACTGCAAAATTCAAAATGAAAGATCCAATTTCAAATCCACTATTTTAAATACACTTGTGAGTTTGATGCAAAACATTTCTAATGTGAAAGAGTAAATTAAATTAAAAAGTTAAAATGATTACCTGTAAGTTTTTCCGTTGGTTCCACAAACTGGACTGTAATTGGAAGGGCAGTAACAACCACCCGAACAAAATACAGTTACTCTGAAATCAAACATCAAATATCAAGTACGAGTAAATCGTCAATTAAAAATAAAATTTAGAGTGAAATTGATGCGAAAAAACAAAAATAAATGTGTCCAAGATATTTGAATATTTTTTACCTTACAGTTCGAGCCGAGACCACGGCGATGCCGATGACGACGAAAATGGCTAAAATGACAGCAGCGTATTTCATTTTGCCTCTGTTTTTTGGTGCTTCAAGGTTCAAGGTTTTTAAAATAGTTTTGACTCTTGACTGTTGCAAACTTGCGAGTTAAATCAACTTGAACGCTGCAAAGTTTTTGCTTTTATAGCTCAAATTACAAAAGTGCGGGGATTCTCTGGAAATTCTCTTGGGCTTTTTGGGAAAGAATGACTTTTAATTTATTTTTCCCTGTGGGTACTGAACTCGGAATCGGAATTCCCACAACTTGGAACTCCAAACTCCAAACATAAAATGCTAAGAACACAAAGAACAAAGGCATTTTGACTCAATGTAAATAACATCTAGTTTTCCCAGTCACCAAAATACACAACAAATAAAAAGCCACGAGTCATCTTGAATCCTCAAGAATCAAGAACAAATACGCATTTACCATTTACCATAGTTGTGTACGAAAATCTAGAGAGCATTGGAAATTGCGCATGTTTTAAGTTTTAAAGTGGGCAGTGAAAAATAATTGACAAGTGTTCAGTGTCCAAACTCCAAACTCCAAGCATATTTATAATTTTCCATACTTACAATGTAAATATTGGCGAAAGCTCATTCGCTGACTATTAAATAAATACTCTGTAAACAAAGATTTATAAATACACACTTGCAGAATGTGCGTAAGAGTTTGGAGAGAATTAAGAATCAAGATGAAGATCAAGGGCATTTTCCAAGAAGCTGACAACAAAGTTCATGTTTAATTACGACGCGTTCAGTGTTCAGTGTTCAGTACTAAAGAACAAAAGTGAATGAGAAATCAAGTATCAAGTCAATGAATGAATGAACGAATGAGAAATGATGCGAGATTTGAGATTTGAGAGTAAATACAAAAAAAATAGAATGTTTTTCAATGCAAATCAAGTTCAGTTTCACGTTTGAACTTTTCAGAGTGGAAGATTAAGACAATAAAGACTAAAGACAAAGCCGAGAATCTAACTTCGTTGTCTAAGAGGAACAGGAGAAATTATTTCAAGCGGCGTTTAATTGTAGCAAACTTTGCGCTCTTTGGCTGCTTGCAAAAAAAAAAAACTAAAAGTCAGACTCCAGAAGACATAAATGTTCAAAACAAATAATTTTGTCCTAAATATACAGACTACAGCAAATTAACAAACTCGGTTTTGAAAAGGAGCAGAGTCACGAGCCAATAAAATGCCTGAGCAAACCTTTAAAATCAAACCCAAAGGACTAATCATATAGAATGTGGAGACACCTTCAAATTTACATGTATTCATGATTCATGATGCATAATTTGACCCATGACCCACATTGACATTTGTGATACAGTGAATGACTGGACTGGCAAAAGACGAGTGACACGCATTTGGAGAAGGAACTGCTGTAGTTTGACGCCGCTTACTAATTTTCACACCCGTGCCCATGGCTTTGGCTATGAGGAGATAATTGCCTAATACGGATGACAGTTGCTTTCTTACAGAAATTCATATTATAAATTATAAAGCTAACTCATCAAAAGACCCTGCTCAAATCTCAAATGTCAAATGAGAGTTCAAAAAAATCAGCAAAGTTTAGTTCATTCCAAGTTTCAAGGATAAAATGCGGACAAGAAACCAGCTTTCCGTTGCTTTTGTTTGTGTTTTGTGTTCAATAAATAATTTAATTCAATTTAATATCTTTTCTAAATTGCGAATGGAGAATGGAATACATTTATGCTATTACGAATATTATTTGTTATTTGTCATGGCAACTTGAAAAGAAGGTTGCTTTTACACAATTACATCACTTATACAAATTTCAGCACATACATCCGTAAAAAATACTCAAAAATGCTTACATTAAAAATGAGAAAAATCATTCAAAAACACGAGAAAGATTTTAAGAATTGTCACAACCATTTCGACTTATGTAAAATTTATAATTTGCACGCAGTCCAGAAGTTTAACAGCAGGACTTGAGCCTTGAGCCTTGTCGTGTCATCATGAGTTCAACCGCGATATGCCTTTCGGCAGGTTCCTTTGTAAGCCATCTTCAATTCTAAATTTACAAATCAAATCAGTTAAATCAAACATTTGTTTTTGCACTAAAATTTTTAAAACCTTTTAGCGTGAAAATGCGTTTCAAAATATTACACATTTGGAAAATAAAACAAAGCCCTAAAATTACTCTAAAATTATTTCTTACTTGGGCTGCATCGACGATCACATTGAAGTGTACAGGCGTTACTGAAAATTTAAAAATCAAACAGCAAATTTTTAAAGTCACATATGTTTACAAAAACTTTAGAGTTTAATTTGAGACATTTTAAATCTAAACAGGTAAATTGAAATGAATCTTCACCTGTAAGTTTTTCCGTTGCTTCCACAAACTGGACTGTAATTTGCGGTGCAAAAACATCCCGCTGAACAATTTGCAGGTCCTCTGGAAAAAATTAATCGACAATTAAAAAAAATTGTAAAGAGAAATTGAGAAGAAAGTACTTTACGCTTCCAAAATAATATGTAAATATTTTTTACCTTTGAGGTTCAGCCGAGACGACGGCGATGATGACGAAAATGGCCAAAATAACAGCAGCGTATTTCATTTTCACTGTTTCTGTTTTACGTTTCTGTAAAATAATGTTGAGTGTTGACTGTTGCAAAGTTGAAAGTTGTATAAACTGCAATGCTGAAAAGTTGTTGCTTTTATACTACAACATGAAATGGATTCTGTGGAAACTCTCATGGGCTTTTTGAGAAAAAATGACTGATGATTTGTTTTTCTCTGTGCACTCAAATCTGAACTCAAACGCCAAACAGGAAATTCTGGAAACTGGAGATGACAGACTGAACAATTGATAGTAAATTTCAAACAAGTCAACAAGATTCAAGTTCATTTACAAACGGAGGATGAGACGATTTGTTTATTTTGTGCTCTGTGTGAATGAAAGATGAGATTTCCCAGAAGATTCAACGAGAATTTAAAATCGAGTCATATGGGATATGTTCTTCATTCAAAATGCAAGTGTGTGCGTAATGCGTAATGCGTTTTGCAGTTTGCAGAATGTTGATACGGAGAATTTAGTACTTGCGATTAGACTTCAAGTGCAAACTCTCTGCAAATTCTCTTCCTCGCCCAACTTAAAAATGACGTCAAACGTCAAACATCTCCATTACACAACAACATAAAAACAAAGTGTAAACATTGTCCATGTAAATCAATACGAAACACAAGGACATTTTGAGTCAATGTAAATAACATTTAACATTTTTCCAATCACCAAAACACACAAAAAAGTCACTTGCACCTCTCGGCTCCAGACTCACCACGCACATTATTCTACATGAATATCTGGAACGCAGTTTAAATTGTGTACGTTTCACTGTTGACAACGATAGAGAGATGATGACGAGCGTCCAAAACTACCTGTAAATTATCCCATTTGAATGCAATGTAAACATGGGAAAAAACTCCTTCGCTGGATGTTAAATACTCTGTAAACAACCATAACTAAATACGCAGTTGCCTGCATGAGCAATGAGTACGCGTTTGGTTTGAGAGAGGATCAAGAATCAAGAATCAAGAGTCAAGATAAAGATCAAGGCTATTTTCCGTGAAGCTGAGAGCTGAGAGCTAAGTGCGATTTTATTATGTAATATCTGCGCGTGGAAATACTACAGAAAAACAGTGAGTGAGAAATCAAGTAGAGAATGAAAATGAACAAATGAATGAATGAGAAATGCTGCGATTCAAGAGTAAATAGAATACAAAAATTCAATGTTTCTCATCTCAAGTCAAGTTAACATTGTAGATTTTTCTAAAATAAGCGGAATGAATTACTCACAATTCGTAATCAGCGGAGATTTGTAGTTGAGCTGATGCCTGAAATTTTCACCGTATTTCATGTACATATTCACTATTTACAAATACAAGCAAAAGACAAGTCAACTGTCATCCAATTCGTGACTTGTGGCGGAGACAAAAAAAAAAGGTACGAGAAAAATTAAGACTATCTCTGTAGAATGCACAATTTTCAAAAATTATGAGAATCAAATGTACAAAAGACAAAATATGATGCAAAAATTATGGAGATATTTATTTAAGGGGAAAAACCATGTTTTATTCAAAGAAAAGGTCACTGAATTCACAATTGAAATTTGCCGAGACGACACAGTAAAAACACCAGATTTTGTTTTAGAACGTAATCAAAACGTAACTTGTAAAAGTAAAAACTCATCAAGAACTCCAGAAGATTAAAAATGAAAGAATGGTGCTCATCATTCATTCATCATTCATGCAGTTACAAAAGTTCAGGTTTATGCTGAGACTCGTCGCAGTTGAAACTGTGGCATTTGGGAATTGGAACAGGAAGTACTAGAATCTTCACTACGTGTGAGTGAGGGAACAGGAAAAATTATTTCATGTGGCGTCGAATTACAGCAAATACCACATTATTTATTTATTTAGGATCCACATGAATTTCCTTCGCTTGGTTTATAATTTTGAGCTTTGAACAGTAATCACTGAGAAAAATGAAAATCACTCTTATTTTCTTGCATTACTAATTCTACTCCAATTATTCTAATTTCTTTCAACGGAAATGAGGTACAAATTTCAGCTACCAAAAAGAATAAAAGTCGAGCGTTTTAGTACTTTTTACTTTTAAAATTTTGAATTCTAAATCAGTTTTTGTAGCATTGAGAAATATTTTTAACAAGTTTTGAGCCGTGTTCTGTGTCCTGCCGTCCTGACTTCAACCTCGATTTCCGTTTCCGTTTTTACATGCTCCATTGTACGCCAACCTCAGTCCTGAATTTTCAAATCAATGCCAAAAACCATGTTTCATTTTCATTTTCACGTTTATTTACACATGCTCTACAAACTACAAACTCTCAACTTCTCACTCAATTAAATCTACGGCTTTTTTGTATAAAACATAAACTCTTGTGAAATTCTTATGGTTAAATTTCTTACTTGAATTACACTCCCGTGCACATTTGAGACAACCATTGTTACTGAAAAATTGGGATCAAACATGACAAATCAAATATCAATTTCACCTCGGAAAAGACACACGTATTTCTAAAGTGGAAAAGTGGAGAAATATCTGTAAATCAAAATATCAACTCCCTTTGAAATCAAGTAAAATAAAAATAAAACATTTACGTATAAGTTTTCCCATCACTTCCACAAACTGGATCATATTTACGTGCGCAAACACAATCTCGTCCACAACTTGAAGATCCTCTGAAAACCCCACAAATAATAAAATCCCATTAAAATCAAAAATAAAAAATTACCGTTAAAACAAACGCTCAAGTATTTTTTAAATATTTGGCTTTTACCTTTGTGGCTCAGCCGTTGTCATGGCGACGGTGATTGCGATGACGATGAAGAAGGCAAAAAAAGCAGCAGCGTGTTTCATCTTGACTCTAGAGTCTAGACTTTGTAAAATTTCAGCGTCTTTTTTATGAAATTGTTCAAGATTTTGCTAAGGTTGAGTTGATGACTGTTGACTGTAGCAGAACTTTGGAGCAGAGGTTGAGTTACTTGTAGATCCAAAATTGAAAATTGTTCGTCTTTTATACGGGACAGAAAAAATTCAGGAGAAATTCGACTTGGACTTTGACGTGTGGCTTGTGAATTATGACTTGTGACTTGTGATGCGGTGCTAATTGGTCTTGCTCCATTTGATTAAGTTAATGTCCAATAAAATGTCCAGACTCAAGATGCACTGGGATTGTGTGAGTAGTGAGTACACAATACACAGCGTGCAAACAATTAACTTACTTAGCTTACTTGTTAGATAAGATTTGCAAAGTGTCAAGTGTGACTTTTTTACCTTGTCCAAAATTAAAATCCAAACCAAAGAACACACAAAACAAACAAAAACCGGGCAGAGTAAATAGCGTAAATTGATTCAAGGACGTTGATTCAATGCCAATAATTTTCCAGTTTCCAGTTTCCAGCACATGAAGCTGTTGTCACCTCGAAAATGTAAAATTGAAAATGAGAGTGAAGCCTTGTTCAAAAAAGAGTATCATAATTCAGGAGTTGGTACTGAAATCAGTGGTGCCGCGAGCAGAAAAGTTTTATTCAAAAGCCCAAAAATGCGTCCAAAAAAATATGCGAATGAAATAGGAATGAAAGAGATAAGTGTGTTGCAAAAGCAAGAATAATTTCTGATTTATTTCGATTCTTTTTTTGTCATGTATCAAATGAGCATGTTTCAACATTTCAACACAAAATGCAAGACACCAGGCGCTGACGCATCTTTTTATTCTGGATCTGATTTGTGATTTGGTATTTGGCACAATTATTGGGCTATGCGATTTTTACAGGTGGATGACATGAAGCTGGTGCTGACTCGGAAGTGATCCTTGAATCCAGAATTTTCCAAGTAATCCTTGATGATGTG
>JAQGBH010005938.1:0-13362 GCA_034698265.1 Sminthurinus aureus | reverse complement strand
CTATGATTTCAAGGAAATCACGAAGTCGAAAAAACTATTTGGAGCCTAGATTGACTCGCCTTATTAATAGCATATAGTTGTATTTCATGCCTAAAATTCTCAAACGCTGTATTACTTATTTATTTATTTTGAAAAAACAAACACACAAAACAATCATGCTCTACCTTTTGGATTCAAAATATTTTGACACCAATCAATCAAATCAAAATAAAGCTATGTCACAACAATAATAGTAAAAAATAATAATACTTGTAATGAATTCAGGTCTAAATGATATTAAAAATGGATTATGTGCAAAAAAAATAAAATAATAAAAACTCGAGTCAAAACAGGATGTAAATATAATCAAAATAACAAAAAAAATGCTCAAAACGCTCGGCATGCTCATCGTAAGCAGTGCTTTTACTAAGCTCACAGTACAGCTATATGTAATAGCTAAAAATGAGCACCAACCATTTTTTCTCTCACGATTTGTTCGAGCTGTAGAAACTGTTCTTTCATGGACTGTTAAATGGATTAAAGAATTATACAATAATTATTTTTAATTACCTAAAGTTAATAATAATTTATTACACTTTCCACTTAGTTAGAACAACAATAATAATTATTCTAGTTCTATATATTTTTTCTAATTATCTATTTATCACTGGTCAATCAATAATCATGGATCATAATCTACATTTTTAATTATTATCTATTCTTCATTCGTGGTTTGTATTTTAGTGTTTAGTGTGCATATATTATTTACTAAACATGAGACATGATACATAATTTCGAAAATTTTGTATGCACAATGCACATACATGATACACACACAAACACACTCGAAAACCTAATTCCACTCTATAGTTAAAAACTACGATACATATGAATTGATCATGACATTTTCTTTTACAATCAGACAAACATATTTCTTCAAATATAACTATGATTCTCAGTCATTATTTTAAAATAATGCTTTGTATTCTTGACACTTGATAAAAATGTATAACTATAAACAACATTTTTATATACTATTATTATTGAAAAGGATTTGACTTACTTTGGTATCAATTGCACCGGCTGTGGCTTGTAACAACTGTTCGGAAATTGGTTCCATAGGAGGGGGGACTTCAATATCGTCCTCTAATGGATCATCACCATTATGGTCAGGAAGAAGATTTACATCACCACTAATCGATCGTACAGGTAACTTGGTTGTTTCTTCTTCTGTAACACTAGCACGATTGCCCATATCACTTGAACTACTACTAACTGTTACCGAACTTGTTGGTGGAAGCTGAAAAAAAAAAACGTCAAAATATTCAAATATATTATTATCAATGAAAGTAAAATGTGATACTTTCTTTCTTTTTGTTTTCTTTTTTCTATACATCAATAATAATATTGATGTGTGATTTTTGTCGTTTTTTATCTTCATTATTCATTATGACTATTCGTATTTTTTGAATACATGTATAAGTGTTGTAAATAATGCACGAGTCACATCTTTATTAGTATAAAGATGCTGTTGTTCTACATTTGATGGAATGCTGATACCACAGATATGCACATTTTCTTGAAATATACAGGGAATAGGTGAACTACTTGTAATAGGATTTGAGCACTCTTGTTTATTATGGTGATGATGATGTGAAATCTCATCTGTCGGTGGTAAAGATTTCTGGGCAGTCCATGACCCACATTGAACATTATTATCTATATTATCTTGCCCTGATGAATGCACTTCTTCTGATTCACAATAAACTATATCACCACTTGTCAATTTAGCTTTATTCTTAGGGGATCCTTTGATTTTCTTGGGATTATCAGGTAATCTTTTCAACTTTATCTTTCCAATACTCACACCAACACTAGCACCACCACCACTACTATCACTGCCCTTTTCTCCTAGCCTTTGATCTTTATTTCCAATAATATTGTTCTCAGAGATTTCTCCATCTTTTGACTTGTCAAAAACCGTCTTGGATCTAGACATCTGTCTAAAAGGGTCTAAAAATTTTTTCATCTTTGGATCTTGATTCTTTGCTACTGTTTGGACGTCACTTTTATATAAATATATATTATCTATATATGTATAGATATATTTCAAACAACCAGAGCGAGAGAGATACACAGACACACACACTCACACATACAGAAAGAGATGGAGAAGAAAACTAGATGAGCAAAATAAGTAAAGAAGAAGAATTTCGTACTTTTCAGGCAGTACTAGAATAGAAAACTGGTAAACAATAAAAAGTTCTGAAACTCAAGAGAGTCAAAGAGATAAAGAGATAGATGAACAAATAAAAAGTTGGCGAAAAAAGATTTCCTGCCGGCCGGGCAAGATCAAGCTAAGTATTGGTATTGGTACACACTACACACACACAGACAACTTTCCATCTATAAATGTACAAAGGCCACAGTTTTTTTGTCCATTTTATTTATTAAATGAAATTCCTTTCGTGCACAAAACCTTATACTGACTACGGACCAAACCAAGTTCGTCATTCTCTCTAAAGCACATCTAGAATCTAGAGTCTTCTTCTCGTTCTTCTTTTTCTCACTCTTGTTCTTGGTCTCTTAACTTGTTCAATATTACTTCCTTAACATTCACTCTCTGATTGTATTACTCTTGGTTCTTTCTTTCTTTCTTTCGTTTTCTGTCGTGGTTGTAGAAAATTCCCTTGACTTGACTTCGACTTGACTTGGCTCAACTTTGTAAATTTTCATACGAAACAACTTGAACACTTTTTTAAAAACGTAATGTCTTCTTTCGACCTAGATTTTGACAGTAGAATTTAACACAAAGCAGCGTCTGCTCTATCGTTCCTTATTACTGTGTGTATAGACACCTCAAACCAGTCAGTTACTCGTCTGTTCTCAACATATTACTACTAACAAAACAACTGCAAGCAGTTTCTCATGTAAGAGAAGAAGGAACACCATTCGGTTATAACTTTTGCAACTCTTTAAAAGATTTTTCACCGAACAAATAAACGCTCACACAAACAAATATTTCTTCAAACATACACACACACATCACACGCATACGTACTATGCATTACGTATTACGTATGTCTCATGTTCACTTCAATGATTCGATGACAGAAAAAGTACAAAAATTAAGAAACAAGAGCAATTATTATCCTTTTTAATGCTTGATAAAATCACGTATTTCACAGTCACTGTTGTTTGAAACACTTTGAAATGAACCCAATTTTCACCATTTGACTTTCATCTATTTTCATTGGACCGTTACACATTCAAAATGTAGATGAATACTGATTAAATACATTTGATTTCGAGTTTCAAATAATGAATAAAAATGTTTTTTTCTTTTTAAATTTTATTTGTATACTGTCATATGCGTCGCACTTGCTATTTAACAACGTTTGACTATCCTTTCACTTCACAATGATAACAAGAATAATAATAATCCACACATATTGATTGTATTTTGTACTGTTAAAACAAAACTAGTATGGTATTATAGTAGTTTTAATGACGAAAACAAAACCATGATTTTTTTTTGTTTCGTCGAAAACAAACAAGGAAAACCACTTGCAAACACAGGGAAAAAGGCACGTTACAACGTATTATTATTTAATGTACAATGTGCAATTTTATCTAAATCCCACATTGCTCGTTTCCTTGCTTACGACTGCCAGCCAAGCCAAGTTGTGCAGAAAATAAATTATTCTGAGGCTTGGATGTATACACAGAGAGAGCGAGAAAAAAAATGCACATAAGAAAAAAAAAGTATGTTGGAGGAGATACGAGCCAACGTATGAAATAAAGTGTCACACACAAAGTTTAGTTTTAGCAGAGGACACATAATATAAACGTTGAGAGTAGACGAATCTCGGAGCACTGAATACTACTTATTCCTTTACATATCACACTCTCATTTTTTAAACAAATGCATTCATTCGGATAAACTTGTACAGTGCTTATTTCATCTCCTCTTATTCGTACTCCTCGTTCTCTCTCTCTCTCTTTGACTCTTGCAACTCTTTTGGAAACTGAACAAACCAAAAAATTATAGAGTAGATAGTAGATATTTTCTTAAGAACTATGGATAAAGTTGTCTAGTTTTTGATGCGACCATATTAACCTTAGTTTAAGTTCTGACACTATAATGTGCATATGTATATTATTATACTATAGATTTCTTGGTTTCTAAGTTCTTTCCAAATTCAAAACGGCCAAGACAACTTTTATGCAGGTATATTTTATATTTTATACCAATTATACAGAGTACAGCGTAAAGTGTCATCATTGATTGTAGACACAAATATAAGAGTATAAATGAAAACCATCAGATTAACAACTGAAAAGGAGAAACGTAGCTGTATTAAAAACTAGGCAACTTGATAACTTTATCTACAACTGTTTAAATACGACCTGCATTGAAATACTAAATTTGCTAGCCAAGTTACGCATGCAACTTTCAAATTCAAAACAGGGGCCAACTATAAAGAACGTCTTGTCTGGTGTTAATAACGTCCGTAACAAAATTCAAAACTTTTAGTTTAGTTACTCCTCTAATGCTCTAGGTGAATACATATTATATTAAGGAGAAGATTTCTTAGAATCATAGAGGTGCAGCCTTTGAGACATACCTACAGTTCTTACATCTATCGAGATAAGACAAAATGTCTACTGACTGAAGTAATACAGAATACCATACTTCTAATCAGAATATATTTGTACATTTATAAATTTAAACCTCTATGCACCTATCTGCAAAATCGGGTCATATGTACTTTCTCATCTAAAAATGCTTTTTATTTTCAATTTATAAACTACAAGTTTTCTCATACACGAAATGAAACCAATAAAAAAACATAAAGAAAACCACAGGATTTGATGAGTAGTAAAATTTAACACAATAATTTGTGATAATTGTTTTCAAACTACGTGGATGTAAATGCCTTTGATTTTAAAATAAACATTCAGTTTACATTTGATTCCACGCAAGCATGTATCATGTATATTATTATGCAATATTCTATGCCTATATCCTGTATCCCATATCCCATATGAATCCACTTGTGAGAGGAAGCTCTAATTTGAACCTAAATTACATTACGCACGTCTAGACTACTAGTCGTCTCAATCCTGACTGCCACACTTGTGCATCATATAATATAATATAATATAATATAATATAAGATACAATATAAAGAGGAAAGAAATAAACAAAGTAACGTAACTACTGCTGATAACTGAACAACTCAAGATTGGAAGTGCGAAGTGCATATGTATAAAAATATTTCAAAATCGATAAAGTGGAATTCAATTTATGGAATTTTTACTAGCACGTTTAATGGTGTGCTAAATTTAGACATGTTAACCAGCTACTGAAATCAATGCACTTTCAATAGTTTCTCCTTGAATTTTTATTAAAAACCAATGCAAGTGTTCGATACTCAATTCAAGAACTGGCAGTTTTTCTAAAAACATCCCAGGGGTTACGTAATTTGACTATTAAGCTTAATATGTACTTCTCCTCTAGATACCGAGTTTCGTATACTTAAAACTTAAAACCAACAAAAAAAAAATATTGGCATGAGGTAAAGATAAATGAAACAGTCTGTACAGAATGTATACAAAAAATCAAGTATGAAGTACACTTGTACATATTTGATTGAATAATAATCCACTTTTCAGCCCCATATACCATTTTAGTAAAATACTTAAATATTAGGCTAAGTGGAAAATAATTAGAGGAAATTCGGGCTCAATAAAATTCTATTTATGCTCTATACTCTTAAAAAAGACAGGACAATAATTATCGTAGGTCGATAAAATACAAAATACGTAGTTAAATGCATTTTTAGTCCATAATCCATAACATTATTTTATGATTCAATACCCAATGCTCAATATCCCTCATTTTTGTGTACCAGATACCGCCTTTGTATAATATTCCCATTACACATTACACACATTTTAATTCAGAGGCTCTTTAAAATTTAAAATACAAATTCAACTCGTAACCTCCAATTTAAAAACAAAAACCATGCGAGAGGACAAAGAAAATATTTAAATAAGTGGACGACATAGTACATAATCAATAGTATTTTCCGTTTTTTGTTTTTATCTAAAAAATAGACATTAAATCTTGCAAAGTGGCCATGAATAGTGAACATATCAATAAAATTTTACAAAGTAAACAATAAATAATACAGAGCCTGTCAACTGTATACTCTACACATCTGATGGAAAGGCAATATTATAATTAAAGCCCACATGTATACTTGGAAAGCTCATAATCAAAATTTGTTAATGATCCAATCCATCATCAAATGTACATATATTATGGTACAAAAAGTCACATAGTACATCATTTTACAATGGAGAGAACATAAGAGACCATTTACATGCACTTTATAGGTGTCCATGGATCATGGATCTCAATTCTAAATCCACTGTGTATTTAACACAGTCATTTAGCATTTGGTGAATGTGTTTAACTATTTGAAAACTATTTTTGTTCTTGAAAGTTTGTACACCGGATGATGTTGATGGTTGATGATGATGATGAATATAGTGATGTCATTAATGACTAATACGTACACTGCATATTGTACACTGTACTGTCTACTCTCATGTGATTATTATTAGCAATCCAAACAACAAATTACTAGTAGTGTACTTTATGCGTTGCAGAACCTATTCATGTATTATAAATCAAATACATATAAATGTCAACTATACTATACATAGCGACAAAGGCCCCTATTTATACGCTTCAAATACTCAATACTCAACCATATACAATATACAATGAACTGCACACTACTTACTGGGCTGGCAATGAAATGTAAACTGTAAACTGTATGTCAAGCAATTCTGTAATACCACAAGCATGTGCAAATATAGATACATGTAGATTGTAGATAGATATTCCATTCCATAACCTAGGACAGAGAGATTATCCGACCACAGCACATCAAATTTTAAAGAGGAAAATACAACAACAACAAACGGATGACAATTAACTTTTGAAAGACAGGAGATGAATCGTCTGGATGTAACTACATGGGAAATTGCTAAGGCAAAAGTACATATTATGACATTCAATTTATTTTAAACTATCTATTTACCTCTATACAAGAAAAAAAATGAGTCATTCTTGAGCGATCGCTTCCTTTTCCCATTTCAACGTAACTTCAAACTTATAAAATACAAATTCATTGAATTTAGTATTAATAGTTTCTTGACATCAAATTCTAAAAATATTCATGCACGTAATTTCTATTTCCAGAAACGTGGTTTACAATTCACAATAACTCGCACGTAAACACAACAAATTAATGGTTTTTTAAGGAAGAATGTCATGACTCAAGACTCAAGGAAAAATTTCATGTTATCCTTATTGTTTTCAAGCTAAATAATTTTTTTAACCAATCATCTACAATAGTAATGGTCATTTTAGTTAGTCAAACATAATTTTAATTACTTTTAAAACTTGGAACTTCAAGTACTTGACTAATTATGAACTAGGAGAAGTGTAATACAAATTTAATTTAGTAGGTACTTACTTTTACGCATGATAACTACAAACCAATAAGCACAATACAAAATGAATGGTAAGACGACATTCAGATTCAGCATAGATGGATAGATTTTAAATACACAATAATGTATTATAACCATCCAAACTCCAAACAGTCCAAACACACTGATTCCAATGTTCTTAACGGAAATCTTTTGAAATCGTCCATATTCCGTACATAGTTACAAAACACTACACTCTACACTACACACTTTAAAAAGAAACTTGAAAAGTGTCCGTAATATGTAAATGAACGGATTGATTTCCAAGAATCCACCAAACTCTGTTGTTCACTGGTCACGTATACATATGGAAATTTATTTATAAAGTCTTGGATCGAATTTAGTTTAGTTTCCAGTGTAATACAATAGGATACAATACAAAATATAATTCAGTAGAATACAAAGTCTCAAACGTATTTCTAAATGAGTTTCCAGTCCTATCTCTTGAGAATAGGGAACACAGATGAGATTTTCAATTTAGAATCACCATAAAATAAAGGCCAACTATAACTATGAAGAATTGAAACGAAATTTTCTAGCTGCTCCAAAGAGCCCCCATCGAGATCAATCGAGACCTGCCTCATTGATATATATTACATTATAAACCTTCACTTGGCACAAAATGAAAATCAGGCCGTCTCCGTCATCTTTGCATACATCTACAATCTACACACATACAATTACATATATATCCACTCACACTATATCATTATTATAGAACATAGAACATACAATTGAAGTTTTGCACTATATATTTATTGATGGCACGGCAAGCGAGTTACGAGTTTTGTACTACAATGTATTATGCAATGTCAACTTCAACTTATTTGAACATGTAGAATGTAGATGTTCGTATTCCTATGTTGCGTGTATAATATCCATCCAACTAACAACTAATCAAACCACGGAAAGTACAAGTAAAGAAATCCTTAGTATGTACAATGTACATGCAACATACTTAGATTGTGTTAATATGCGCTTCTACTCTTCCAAATAAGGATCGAAATCACAAGCAAACGTTCTACTGCTCTGCTCCACTGATGTAGTACAACAAAATAAAGTTTAGAGTGCATCTTAATTTTAATAAGTAGATGGAAAGATACAGATATCTAATAGACAAACATTTTATATTTTCCCTTGTATTTTTTTATCCAAAAAATCTATCTCCAATATGCATAAAACACAAAATACAATATACAGTGGATAATTAAAAGCACAAGAAAACAAGTAGTCAACAAGTAGTTCAAAGCTTTTTGAAGATAAGATTTGTCATATTATTCTATTTGCAGAATCATTTCTCTCTGTGTGCGTCTCTCTTATTATCTTGTATTTTTATATATTATAACGATGTTCCTTTCATTATTAAACTACTTTGCCGTGAAAATACAAGGAGCACAGGTACAAGTTTATCGCAAAAGGAGTTTGATAGATATATATGATTACGTAGTTAACCATATTATATACTATGCATGCCTGTATGTATGTATGGGTGTAGGCTGGTGGTTGGCTTAAAAGTACTTATTATACATTATATTGCTCATAAGTAGGTGTAAAATTACACTGGATGGAAGATGGAAGTGCACTATTTTCTTTCTGTGGTTCATGACTTTTTTCATGTTGAAAAAAGTAATTCAAACAATTTTTTTGTGTGCTAACAATGAGAATATAATGGTAATAAAAAACATGTGGTATCAAATTAAAATAGTGATCTCTACCTTGAATTTTTTATCAGAGTTCGTCTTCTTCAATACTGGTTTTCCTCCCATAGCTCCATCGCTGGTATTTAACTTTCCTTGACTCAATTTCCTCAGAGGTGGGGGTAGCCATTTGCTAAAATATTGAAAGAGAAATTATTCATTGTCAGTTTATATAGTAAATCTCCAAACAAAAAAAAGACGCATAGACACACACCATATTAATTTCACTGGATTGTACATATATTTCTCATTACAATGAGAGATAGAGAGACAGAGAGTTAAAAATCAACAAACAATAGAAAAAAACTCAAGTCTCAAGTTGTAAAAAAAGTAAACAAAGTGTTATCCTAAACTACTCTCAATTTGTCATACTATGTACCATAATATGTATGTAGTATGTGCGTTTCTTGCCAGATACTAGTTACAGCATCTTTCATGTTACAACTTATGTATAACGTAATGACTTTTTGGCATAAAGGTTCATTTGTAACTTGTACCACTTCCAAAAATGTATTGTACCATGTGCATAAAAAATTTCATTGTAAAACGTTAGAATGATAACTATTTGACATTGTCAAATTGTAAAAAGATAAGGAAATTAACTTACCCACTAAAAACCCGTCTTTTTGAAACTGGAGAACTTGATGTTACAGCACCGGAATTATTACCCTCACTACTTCCACTGTCTGTAAAGTTAATGGAAATAAAACAAAATATTATCAACCATTACATTAACAAAATCATCATCAATGATTACACAGTAAAGAAAAATAATAATTATTATTATTTAAATCAGTATTATTTTTGAACAGGTATATGTATGAAACTCTCCTTTAGGTCGAGGTTGTGTTTATTTTGAAATTTAAAATTCAATCGCCAAGCGTTTGAAAATTTGAACATTTTCCTACATAGTATTGCATATTAAGCTTAATTTATAAATAGTATAAAAGCAAGCAAATTTTCCATATTATTATTATTATGTAAGCGTTAAAAGTCTCAGGAAAAGAAGAAGTAACCACAAGCATGTTGTTATATTGAGTACAAAAAAAACACTCGTGACTCCATTTTTTTTTACTATACCTTCAAACGTTTTACATCTAGTTAAATTTGGACAACTCTGACGATTAGAACTGTGACTTTTAGCACGTCTTCGGAAAACGAGATTTAGATCTTTAAAGTGATCTTTCACTTTAAAAGAAGATGACATACTGATACACTTTGTGCAACTTGAATCTTGCATTTCAGAATTCACTACACATGACAAAACACTAACACGTATAATTTTAAACAGATTTTGGGATTTGAAACGCTTTTCCTCCGTTTTCCTACTACACTTCAAAGCTACGTGATATTACTTTTTGTGTTTTTAATCTGCAGGGAGTCTTAAAATGAAGCTAAATGAGTCCAAAAGGAGTCTTATTTTCCCACTGTAATCTCCAGAAGTTAAATATTCACCAAAAAAACCGTAAAAAATAATATATTATAAAGGTTATGAACTGTAATAATAAATTATGTGATAAACTACAAATTCGAGTTTGATCAAAGAAAAACTGGAACGTTCTAGACCTAGACTCTTGACTTTAGATTGAATTGTATTAATTTAAATAATCAACACTTTTATACTAAATCAATCATGTCCTGTACAAAATACCAAATGATAAGATTATACAAGACGCTAAAAATACAAGCACCACAGTATCACTGAATATTCCAAGCACTAACAAACTTTGTAAGACATAAGCCGCTGCTCAAGCTAAATGCTACGTAAATTCACATGTGTACTTTGATATTAGTATGCACAAACGTATCGTTTAACACCACGCATGATGTAAGTTGCACATTGTAAACACATGGTTTAATACTTAATAATCACGGTCTTCAGCACTCTGTTTTATTCAGCTCTCATGAAATGAAAAATTTCATGCATCGTATCTTGCATCTTGACCTTGCTCTACAAATACGACGTTAATTTGTTATTTTGATTTGGAAGAAATGAAATAATTCCTTGATAGTAATTTTATTAAAAAATTCACCATTCCTAACTCTACACACCCTATTCACTATTCAACATCCAGTTGAAATTTTATAAAATTAACTCTTGGAATTTTAAATAATTTTCCAATTTAATTTTTGTTTTCAACATTTACAAAAAACAACACTGTTAAAACTGTAGTTGAATGTTTTTTAAGCAAAGGTACTACGAAAAACGTACATGTTCTTTCGGTGAGTAATACTGAAATTTACTTATTAAATGGAAACAATTTTGCCCATAATGTATTATTATCCTTATTTTTAACGTTAACCAAACTGCCAGATAAAGCTTCATGAAAATACTTATCTATTATCTATTATCTCTCAATTTACTACATGATAAACTACAGGTAATAATACGAGAATGCACAAGAAGATTACTTTTTACAGGACAATCGTTTAGTTTACACTACGTTAAAAAAACGGATACATATTATCATTTATCATATTGTCACACTTTGAATGAGCCATCACCTTTCCTGTTTATTCGTTTTGATATGATATGAGATACGAGATAGATAAACCGAATATGATCTAACACTTTTAGGACTTAATAGACTTCAACACATTGAATTCAACTGGTATAACTTACATTTGTATTCACATACTGTTTAAATTGCAGTCGTATATTATTTAGTTCGGCATCCTAGATTCGTAATAGAACAAATGTACAATGTACAAAAGTAAAATGGCCATTATTTACATTACCACAAAAAATTAAACTAGAAAATGAAATTCAAGCAATCAAGTTTGGTTTCCAGCATTGTTCATTCGTGTACTACATATCTACAAATGGGATATGCAAAAACTTTGGTGTATGTGTATAAGTGAGGCGTGAGTTTGGAGCGGTTTATCTACAAATAAAATAGGTAACGGTTTGTGTATAAAGTGTTTGTATAATATAGTAGACATTAGACATGTATAATATACAATATATCAGACAGGTTGCACATGTACAATACTCAATACTTATATATCCACACGAAAATAGATACAAATAAAAAACTCTAAAAAAACTCCCCATTTCATTTCTAGTTAGTATTTTAGTACTATGTAGTATTATTTGTGCATTTCTTGAAGTGGAATATCTTGAGTGCCAAGAATTTTTTTTTGTATTTTCCCTAGAAATAGGCGTAACTATCCTGCATTCATCACCATACAACTTCACTACATTTGCACAATATTTGTGCAAGTGTAATATGTACTAATACAGAAGATGTGTAGAAGGATGTGATTATCTATATTTATTTTCTCTGTTACTCTTTCAATTTAGAAATGAGCATACTGTTATTATTTACTATTTACTGTGTAAAATTGTACATTTGATATTTCATTTAAATGAGTTTAATATATTTACAATAGGCATAATAATATAATATTACAAAGCCTCGTTTTCCGCTGTAAATACTGAGAAACATAGAAAGCTATTCACGACGCACGTATAGCACAATATAGTAATAAAATAATGCGTAGTAAAATACATTAACTCAAAATACGTACATTAAGTTCCTTATGACCTATATTGAATATTTGTACAAGTTGAAGACAAGTAAAAATTAAAAATTAAAATATTATTAGTGCCAATCGCAGTGTAAATTTTTAAACTATAAAAAAATTACAAAAGAATGAAAGTAGTTCAGCCAAAATTCATATAATATGTGCAGTAAACATTTACCACCAACTCAAATCATACCTGCATCATTAAAAGCATAAAAATGTACGTAATAAACATTACATACTACATGCATATTTTCACTTTTGTTTGTTATAGCACCTTCTTCTTCACCATTAATCAGCATTTGATTAATATTTTGAATCATAATTTTCAATGGCACTTTTAAAGCTAATGTAAACATTCCAAATTAAAAGTAATAATAATAATAATAATAATACTAGATTCTATGAATTTTAATTACAAGAACAATAGAGTTGCTTCCAAATCAGCTTAAGGACATGGGGTAATTGTCAAAGGGATATTTTGTAAAAAGTGTCATCTCGCAGGGCTTACAACTCCCAAACTACTGCACCGATCTTCATGATCGACATGTCAAATGAAAGGTGGGTTCTTTAGCTGTTTCCTATA
>JAQGBH010005937.1:0-13364 GCA_034698265.1 Sminthurinus aureus | reverse complement strand
TGTTTGACAAAATCCGCCACTCCTGCGAAAAATTACTCAAAAAAACTCCGGTTGCGTTTTATTCGCCTCACCCTGTAAAGCGATCGAGCTATCACCATTAAAACTCGAAAACATCAAGAATCAAGAATCAAGAAACTCTCATGTAATAACTCTTTCCATCTATCTTGAGTCTTGAGTCGCGAGGGTTGAGAGGAAACCACCAAAGGATAATTTTAATATCATAATAAACATGCAACAAGATAGAAAATCCAATGTATTTTTATTCGAAACTACATTGTTTTGTACTACACAAGTCATTGACTCATATAATTGACAATGTTTAGTGTGTTGTGGTCACTGGTCACTAGTTCAGTCGGTAAAAGGTAAAACTTTATTTAATTATACACAAAGTATCTGCAATCTACAACATTGGTAATTGAATGGTGGATGATGGGCAATGGGCAAGTTTTTTATGGATAATGGATTATGCATTATGATGATTATACATAGAACATAGAAAATAATGTACACTTTTACCATGCACTTTTCAAAATGATATTAGATATTATGGTGAGTTGAGGAGGATGAAGGGAACAAGTTGGATGTTGGATTGAGATTTGAGATGCTTGATGTTGATGTCTACTGAGGACTCAAGTGTTTTGCCTTTTGCCCAGGGTGAAGAAATCAAAATAATTGTAGTGCGGTAATGGTAATGGTAATATTTAATAGTGGGGGTGATACAAGTAAATAGTAGTAAATAGTAAATGATAAGTGGCAATGGATGATATTACCGATACGATAATAGTAATGCTACTGCGGACATGGAAGGACGGTGGAACTGAGTTGAGAGTTGGAGAGATTACGGATTGCGGATTGTGGGAAAGGGAAGAGGGAAATAGTTGATTCATCCATGTACAATGATATTAAGTTATTATTCTATTATCCACAACTACAATGTTACTCCATTGAATTGGAATGGAGTGACTAGTGTCTAGTGTCTACTCAATTTTCAAAAGTCAAAGTTCCACTTTATTCAAACAAACTTTTACTTTAGCTAATATAATAATGAGTAGTTTCTAGTGTCTAGTGTGTAGTAAAAATTACTTGAATGAAAGGAAAAGGAATGAGAATTGAGAGAGAAAGAAACCTCTTGATTCTTGATTTTTTGTCGTTTTGATTTACCAGTCTCAGTCTCGTGCTCATAGCTCGCAACTCATCAACTGGACTCAAAACTAAAAACTCTCACACGCACATAATATACGTATCAAATGAAATCAAATGAACTGAAACGGATGAACGAATATTTGTCTGTATGGTGTATAGATACTAGATATTAGATACTAGATACAAAAGTAAATAATAAAATAATGATGAGTTACACGAGGAATTACTCGTAAGTTGCAGCCTGCAGCCTGTGGACTGCGGACAAGTGATTTAATCCTCGTTAATAACTACTATTGATGTTCATTATTCATTAGGTAGATGAACCGAAGGAAATCTAGAGTCTAGAGGAAAACTTTCCTCTTGTACTATAATAATATAATATTATGTGTCACTGGCAAAGACAAGCTTCTCAATTCTCAGTTGTCAAGCATGGGGATTTTCATGTACTGAGGTCCTTTATATTGCTTTTCACATTGTGTAAAGCACCCAGGATTTGCATTTGAATTTGCATAATGCAAAAATGTCTTTGATTTTTGATCCCATGTTACAGTATGTTTTATGTCTTGTAAAACCATTTACCTTCTCATGTGTATTGTACATTGTACAACTACGGTGTACAGTGTACGCAGTGCATAGTGCGTGAAGCTTTGATATTGATACAATGACAATAATGCAGCATACCGTTTAATAGGAAGGATTTAAAATCCAAAGTATAATAGCATGTAAGTGGTGTAGGTAAGTTGGTTGGTGTTGTTGGTTGTTGCTTGGTTTCACTTGGCCGATTATACTTGTTTCTTCTTCTTCTTCTCTGGCTTCATCATCTTGTTCCTTTTCTTCATCGCATCGGTCCGTCGACAATCGACAGCCAACAGTCGACCGACTCATAAGTACATAGTCACTTTTCCTTTAGTTCCGCACTTGTATTTTTTTCATTCACAGTTTTTATCCCACAACAACACCCAAACATCAAAAGCCAAATTCCAAACTCTAAATGCCAAGTACTACACACATACACACTACATGTTAAACTCAGGATAAACACAGGATAAATGCCAAAGACCAAATACACATGTCGTACAAAAGTTTACTCAAAACTGAATCCTCCCATTCCATATATTTTAATTTTGAATGTATCTAGAATCTAGATAATAATATGAATAGGCAGATGCATATATGTTAAGCATTCAAAGGATAATAATTTAGTTCCGAGTCAAGTAAAGCACAGATTTATAGGCACAGATTCATAGGTACAACATACAACATGCACAAGCTACACTTGTTTACAGAATACAGAGTGCAGAGTGCAGGCTTAACCTATGTTTGTTATGTATGAAAGTGTTTATAGTAAGTAAGTAGTAAGTGTTGTGTGTTTATAAAATGTCATGGGATTAAGTCTTTTTTATGATTCACCCTATCCTCCCTCGCTCACTCACTATGAACTATGAATGAAAGGAAAAACATGCAATAAAAAGTATTAAGGAGGGCACAAGACACCAACAACAATCTACAATACTTAAGATGAAATGATAATGATGTTATATTATAATATTACATTGTGAGGGCAGGAAGAGGATTTGTTTTGTATTTTGTATTTTTGTATAATGTATAATGTATAGGCTAATGCTCATGATGCAAAAAAAGAGGATGTGTGTGTTGTTGGTTGTTGTGTCTTGTATCTTGTGTCTGCAGTCTGCACTCTACATATTTCTGTGTACAATTTACAATGTAAGTGCACTGAGAAGAAATAGAAGGAGAAGAAAACGCACGGCGTGTGAACGGTGAAGAGTGAATAGTGAATAGTCAATAGAAAAGTATATTAAGCAGACACAATGGTGGAAACTTTTTATAATAAACAATCAAATGTACAATATACAATACACAATGTGTACAATGTACTCCTCTTCTTCTTCTTCATCTTCTTCGTCTTTTATATGCATTTAAAATCTACAATCATTGTCATAATAGTAATAATAAAATTGAATTTTTTTCTCTGCTCATAATAGTATACAAAATGTATGTAGACAGAGTAGACAGTAGACAGACTCTCATTTTCCTCCGATTAGTCCTGAGGATGAGAGTGAAAAAAAGATACACTTAGTCCTGTCAACTACTAATGTCATGTGAAAGAATCTACCACAAAAAAAATGCGTATATGTACAATGTACATTCAGATATTAGTAGAAATATTATACACAGGATTTTTTCATAATAATAATCATCATCATCATGTCAATGACAATACAGCGCAAATTCCCATTTCCATTTCCAATCTCAAAGCACAAAGCTCAATCCTCAATACTCAATAGGTCCTCCCTTGAGCTCCGAGTTGAGGAGGTTAATTGCTCTTGTTCTGCACTCTTCTAACTTCTAATCAAATGGGATTCTTATTACTTATTAATTTTTGCTGAGTTGAGCATTTAGCATGTACTGTGTACAGGGCATTTCGTATAATATTTTGATGGCAATCTATCTTTGAAAAAATTAATTCACATACTGATTCATCACATCTTGCAGACTGTAGACGGTAGACTGCAGGCATGAAGCAAAGGATAATTGGTTTTAATGTTTAATATTTAGACACTGTTCACTGCTGACGGTTGACGGTAGAAAGGAAGAGTGTCAAAAGCCTTTATTGTTGCTGCGGAACAACACAATGCAATTTTAGCAAGTGAAAGACAATTCATAACCTTTTAATTTTTTCTGTTGGTAGTTTGGAATTTTGAATCGTCAGTCTTCAGTCGTGTTGGTTTAATCCAAGTTTCATTATGCACATTGATGACTGACAAAGTGAGAATTGAGAATGTACCTACAGTATTGTGCGTTGTGTTGTGTGTGAACTGTGAACCAACTTGAAGACTTGAAGACACAAGTGAGTTTTATAATGGGTGAAATGTACGGAAAGAAAAGTCACATCCTGACTTTGTATGCAAAAATTGAGAATTGAGAATCGAGAATAAGACATGAAAATTATGTGATGTACATGAACTTAAACAGGAACGTTAGACGTCACTAAAGAATAACAAGACAATGTGCATTGACAAAGGTAAATATGAATTTTATAGTAATTCGTTTGACGTCGAAGTCGAAGTTCGTGTGATTGTGATTCACACAGTTTTCTTCCGGTTTCCCATCCCTTTACTATCACTATCACTTTCTATACTTAAAATCTACAATCTACCTACTATACCTACGCTTTACACTTACGATAAATTAATCCAATTGTTTTTCAATATTTTCCTGTATAAAATATAAAGCTTTTGAATCAAAGCTAATACACGTGCTCGCATTTTCTCCTCGGATTAGAAAAACTTTGGCAATTTAGAATTTTGAATGGGTGATGCGATGAAGTTCTTCACTTGGATTATGGATTATGGATTAATGTGTGTATTGTGTATTTAGTATCTATAGTAGATGCAATACATTATATTTTCCTTCCTGTCATGAAATTTCTTGATTAAATCCTCAACTTAATTTATTCTGTGGTTTAGTGTTTATTAACTTTATTAGATTACATTTGCCATTCGATTTAGTTTTAACTAGTAAAGTTCAGTGTTTGATATTTAATTAAAGTCCTATTTAATTTGTTTCCACACTTTGTATTTGGTATTTGATGTGATGCATCGGCTTATGATTTATCATGTACAAGTATATTATATGCTTTACATGTAGATATAAATACAGATAGGCATAGGGTACAGTCACCTGGTCATCTGGATTCAGAATTCTGGTTTCTGGTTTGCAAAATTTTCATTTTTCATTTAATCTACATTCTACAATCTACAGACTACAGACTATATAATTTAAAATGCATAAGCCGTTTACCGTTTACGCATGCAAACTATTACTTTTCGTCATTATTATTACGATTACGAGTACTCCTGTGATGATCTCAATTCATTATTCATTACTCTTTCCTGTATCTCGTATCTTCTGTCTTTTTCTAATATATAATATGTAATAGAAGAAAAGTGTATTACACATTTCATGTACATTTGGTACGTATAAAATATAAAATATAACGTCCCATGTGAATTACTTATTATTATTACTTGAACCATGAATTCACTTAAAATGATTTTATTCTTGCCTATTTAGTTAATTTTTCTGCATAGTTGGAATCACGATCACAGATTCCGAGTCTTTTAGAAGCATAGCGTTATGCGTAAAATGTAAGTGCAAAATGCAAAATGTACATTACGTTTAAAATGTATAATATCTTTATGAGTATGAAAACAATCTGAGACTGGTAAATGGTAACCAAGTCTGTACTCTGTAATCTGCACATTTTGTACAATATACGCTATCAAATAAGACAGAACTGATAGACCATAATATTGTTTTAAATTTTAAAAGGTACAATGGAGAAATAGTATGAAAAACTGTGTGTTTGTGGAGTGTGTAGAATGTAGAATGTGGAATGTGGACTCGGAATGAACTATGGTATGCACTGGTTACATAATACATAATAGATAACATGAACTGAATCAGAGTAGACAAGGTAGAAAATACAAAACACAAAATACAAATTGTCATGTCAAAAAGACATTTTCTTATCAAATGCAAGTATTCAGATTCACTTTATTTCATTCGTCTCAATTCTCAATTCTCGATTCCACACTCAGCCACAGTCGCAGTTTTTTCTTTTGTTCTTAGTTTTGAGTGTCTCTTCCTGATCCTTTGTAGCTGTTTTGTAAATGTTAAGATGACTTACCGTTTGTCTCTTATTCTTCTGCGTCTTGATCTTCTCTTCTAGCACTCTGTGAAACAGTGAACAGTGTCTCACCTGAGTAAAACTCTGGCTTTTCAGTAGGTATTATACGGATAATTTGGATTGTGTTTAGCGTACAAAATACAAAATACAAAAGTATAAGTGTCTAGCACATTGAATTGGAGCCAGGAACGATTTGTTGATGACTTTAGAGTTTAGACAGTGAAAGAGAGAGAGAGAGAAAGAGCAAGAAGTAAAGCATTTTAGATTTTAGACTTGAGACTCGAGACTGCTTTTGAAAAAGACAAGGAATCCATAGATGCATGGAAGAACTGGTTTGCATACACATGGGCTTTGATCTTTGATTACTTGTTCCTTAGTTCTTAGTTCTTACTCATTTTCTGTGATGCAGAAAGAGGAAAGAGGAAAGGGTTAGTTGCTCTGTTTGTAGTTTATAGTTTGCAGTTTGTACGCTGTACGCATCTAATATAAAATATAATATGATATGCATGTGTGCGTATTAGCACAAAACATATAGGTATAAACTTTACATTTGCCATACCATAACTGGATTCATGGAGTATGGAGTCTAGAGTTTAGAGTCTACTGATAGTTTATTATTGTTAATTCTCATTTTGCCTTTTATTTTCTGTCAATCCAATCCTCAGTCTTCAGTGATTTCTCTACGTTCTACACTCCACACTCTACACAGAGTACAGACAGACAGACAGAGATTCACTCAATGCTCACTGCACATTGTGGATTGTAGATACATAGGTTCATGTAGAGTACGGAAACTTCATACTCCATGTTACTGAAAGCGAAATGAAACGTTTAGTTTCACAGTGAACGGTGAGCATACATAATATGCATAAAATTTACTGATTAAAGTATGGCTACAAACTAAAAACTACAAAATGGAAACAAAATGTTACATGAAGATTAGATGATTCACAGAGAACAGAGAGCAGAAAACAGAGGGAATGATGATGAAGAAGGAAAAGTCATGGAAAGTCATTGTTCAAATGTTCAAATGTAATAAGAAACTATCAACTACCAAGTCGGTACTTTTCCTTTTAACTACTCTTTCCTTATTTGTTATTATGTGTACATTGTACCTTTTAAATCCATTCCATTTTTGCTATAAAATCCTCTCTATTCTACATTTTATATAAAATGAGTCAAAAAATTCTCGGATGCATTTTAAATTTTAGTAGTGTTCACAATTCACAATGCACTTGCAACAAAGACACAAGTTTTGGTTTTGATTGCTTATTACTTATTATATTTGTACGTGGTGTTTCAAATGATTGGATTGTGTATTGTGTGTGTACAAAATACTTACAAACTACAAACTGTAAAAGAATCCCAATATTCCATAATTAGTGTCTAGTGTCTCTGGTGTATGTAGTGTGTAAGTGTGAATTTGCCTGAGTATAGGTAAAAGGTGCAAGGTAAATTCATGTGTAAAATAAAAAGATATTACTTATTACCTGTGTATGTGTGTATAAAGTATAAATTGCATTTGAAATTTTCCGCAGGTGGTTTTCTTGTAAAATTTCATATCTTTATGATTATTCATACGATACCAAACACCAAACTACACTACTTAACAAACTAGAGAAATGAGAAGTGAAGCATTTCTTCCATCTTTTCATCTTTCATCTTCCATCTTCCTCGCTTTCAGTTTAACTGGAGGGTAAAAAGTAAAAATGCGAGGAGTGAGTAGTGAGAGTGGCAAGACACAGAAAGAAGAAGCGCAGTGTAGTATCTAGATTCTAGATTCTAGAAAGAGGAGAAGGAACTTTTCCGTCCAACTTGTCTGCGTCCAACGTCCAATGTCCAGCAGCAGGACATTTAAAAGAGTTGAGAAGAGAGTGAGAAGGGAATAATATGTGCGTGCATGTAGAATGTAGATATTATTTGGCCAAAGGCTCAATCGTGTCTTCTCCTATTTCACAAATACAAAGATATTACACGGTTTTTAAATACGGTCTTCTCTCTCTCTCTCTCTGGCTCCTTATGTTTTTCCTATTACCTTCAACTCAACTGCATTATCGTTTATCATATCGTAGATTTCAGGCTGTTTTCTGAATGCATTTACTACTACAAAATAATTCACAGTACTTTTTTTATTAAATGATTATTTTTGCAAATTAAGTGACGGAAAGCCATTAAAATTCTGTACAGAACGGATTCTTTTTGTTTTCTGTCATTTTGTTATGAGTTTTGAATCTGGGAGCTTGGATCTTGAATCTTGGATCGAATTAATACTGAGATTGATAGTGATTTTGATATTGATGCTGGAAGCAAATTTACAATTACAATTGAAATGGCAATTTACACGGCAGATTATATGATATTAGATTAGATTTGACCTTTTTGACTGGTTAATTGAGTGCAGCGCCTATTTGTCTTGAGTTTTGAGTCTAGAGTCTTTACAAATCCTAATCCACAGAATACGCATATCAAATATCAATACATGTGCACTTAATTGACTGCCATTTCACTTCCAAATTTTCATTGTCTTACACTGTTTACTCCCTCAACTTGACTTCTTGTACGGCTGCGACTGTCTGCTGTCTTGTCAATCTTCTTTGATTTCAGTTTAAGTTTGAATTCGAATTGGAATTTGAATTCTTGTAGAATTCTAAAAGCTCTACTCTCTGTACTTTAAAGTTTGGAGTCACATTTACCGTATATCATTGTCAGTATTCCAACAATGAGAATGAGCATGTACATAAAATTAATGAAATTAGTCAAGACTCTAGACTCGAGACAAGTGTGGAAATTGGAAATGGATATTATTTACGTTTGGTGTTTGGTTATATCCACCACAAAATACAAAGGAATAACAACAAAAACAACAACAACACAAAAGACCTCATCACCGAAAAAATAAAAAGTGTCAGCCATTCATAAATTTTTTATGGACAAAACCTGTTAACTTGAATAGTGAATGCTGAGTGTTGGAAATTTGAAAGTCTGCCATTTAAAAACAAAAACTGTGCATGATTTTATAGTTCTGGATTCTGGACTCAAGTTGATTAGGTGGATAGAGGATTTTGGAATGGAATGGAATGCAAATATAATTGTAGGAATGCTAAAGTTGTGAGATATTATATAGGCTTTCTAACTGTACCCTGTACAGTATTTTTTTCCCACTTTTTAAATGCTTATTATTCAGTATTCAGTATTCAGTATTCAGCCACAAACGATCCACATAAAATAGAATAGTGAATGTATGAAGAATGTACACTATTCACTAATAAATGTATGGCTTTTGAAAAATTTACGACTTTGCAGAAATTACCTGTTACCTGTGTAAAATGTAGGGAAACGTTTCATTTTTTCACAAAGGGTGCACAAAATACAAAACACACACTCGTAATGAGTAACGAGTAAAAAGGGAAACAGAAACGAAAAGAAAAGACGTCATGTCTATAAAAAGTTATAATACATATGTACAGAATATATATAGACAATACACAGTACACAGACAATGAGCAATGAGGAAAATTGTTGGTTTTTTTTTCTTAATTTAATTAAATGTAACCTCTATTCTTATTTGTACCTGTAAAAGGAGTACACATACATACATACAGTGAATATTCATAAATAAATAAACATGTATTCTGACACTGATTCTGATTCTGATATTTGATACTTGAGTCTTGAGACTCGAGACTTGATTTTCTCATGACTTGAGGAAAAACAATAAGGTACTAAGGAAATTTTTGATGCGGAAAAACTGTATTTGTGTCTGTTTTCTGCCTTGGAAAAATCTTGATCTTGATAAAATCTCATACAAGTTGGCAGCATATAAACTGTACTCAATACTCAAAACGTAGCTAGTGCACGTTGCAATCAGAGGGAGAGAAAAAGCGCCAAGGATTTTTATGTATTTTGTATTTCCTACCAACGAGTAAATTCCTTCATTCCATTATGGAAGATAATGCCATGATGAATTCCTTCATTTCCTTCACACTATGTATTACTGTGTATTTTATTTGCGCATGCGTGAGCTTTACACAGTAATACATAGTGTGAAGGAAATGAAGGAATTCATCATGGCATTATCTTCCATTATGGAATGAAGGAATTTACTCATTGTTTCCTACACGCTGAAAAATACCAAGTACAAAATATGCAAAAACACTTTGGCAATACATTTTCTATGCCTTTTTGCACTTGTGAATTTTTAGATGGCTCAATTTCAACGCTGTTTTAAGTTTGAAGTTGCGCTGATTGCATTATGAAAGGCTCAAACTTGTGACTTATGACTTACATGTTGTGTGTCTTGTGTCTTATGACTTGGAATTTATTCCGTATTCAGCATTCAGCATTTCCGCTAATATTTTATAGAGCAGTGAGTTTTTTCGTCTGTTCTGTGCATTTTAGATTTAGGTCTTAGGTTTCAGGAAATTTCAATAAATTGTAGACAGAGAATGATTTGTAAAAACCTTTCAGTTCAGTAAAGTACAAAAGAATGTGTGTAAATTGGAAATTTTTCTGAAATCCAATCAACTGAAAACTGAGAAATGAGAATCCCGGTTAATGTGATCTCGAGTCTCAAGAATCGAAAAGTACAAATTCATTCAAAGTAAAAGGGAGCAAAATGCAGTCAGTAGGATAGACAAATTCTTAAACAACGATTCTTACACCCGTTAACTTACGGTACGATGTACGATCGAATCTTGACTTGACTTGGTAATCGATACAGTTGACAATTGACAGTAGGTAGCAAATTCCAGTGATCTAAAACCTCAACCTCCGTCTGTGACTGATGAGCCGTGTAGAGTGTAGAGTCAACAAAAGAAAATATCATGGATCATGGTTTCTACCAAATATCAAAGCAGAACAGTGCTTTTCCTTCAATTTTTCTGAAGGAATTACAGAAAAATTTCCATTGTTCCATTGCTGTTCCAAGAGTAAAAACTGTAAACTTTACTTGGGCCAATGAATGATGAAAAAGACAGCAGACAGTTCTAAATTCAAAGCTCAAAACTCAGGACATAAACCTATATACATAAAAATACATGCTTATCCACCTTCAGTATTCAAGTTCAACATTCAAAACTCAAAACAGTAGTCATGATAATGAACCATCAACATCCACATCAGCATGTCTCAAATATCTAATCTCCAATCTTAAAGTATACAAAGCAGAACGCAAACGACATTTTAAATGTACAGAATGAATATGTATTATGTATTTGTTATTTAACTGGGTGCGAATTGCCAATTGTAAATTGCGAATTTGGGATTAGGAATGTTTTTTGTCTCAACTCTGACTAAAGTCTCAAGTCTCAAGTCTGAAGCACAAATGATCGTATTATGATAATTCTAGTCATCAAATTATCATGTCATGTCTACTCATTTTCGTGCTCATATTCTTATTCGTACTTGGTGCATTTGCATGTTTGCACTTTGCAATCCAATCCAATCCAATCCAATGCAATCAACCATCAACTATTTATAATAAAGGCCAAAGTTCCTGTGAGGGTTCAATGACTAAAACATAATGATAAATGTAGCATATTCAATGTACAACAGCTTGATTGCCCCTCAACTTGGACACTAATACAGTAATTACAGTGTCATACATTTTAATTAGTGTGGTGTAAACAGTAAATACAAAGTGTAAAGTGTAAATGTATGTTGTAACGTAACTTTCTCATTAATATGATAAAATTATCAAGGTGGAGATTTCCGGATGTTCTCTTGTTTTATTCGCTAGTATTCGCAACTCGCAACTCTGGTATCATGTCTTAAACAATTATAAAGGATTAGTACACAGTACATATGTAGTGCATAGTAAATACCTAAGAACTCAAGTAAATTGTACAGTGTACAATACAGAGTGCACTGAAAGCTAAAAGGATAATGTTCAATGTACAATTCACACACTTGACATTCATAACTTTCTCGATTCTCAATTCTCAATGCGCGATTCTGAATTTCAAGAAGAAAGAAGAAACCACGACACAGTGGGAATTCCATATTCCATTTACAATAATATTCAATATTCATATTATTCATACCTGATACCGTAACAATGAACTATCTCACTCTTTATCGTTAATTGTTAAATGCGGTATGGGGTATTTATAGTATTCTGTTTGTGTTTGAAATGTCAGTAAACTTGCACTCCACTCATAAGGCATAAGTCACAAGTCGTTCTGTATTTAAATTATAAATTATTTAATTGTGTCGTGATTTTGTAATGGAATGTCATCATATTTAATTGATAATATTTAATGTATCCATACATATAACACGCATCGTGCACCGTGTCTATGTAACAGTATAATTTCAAACTTCTGTACACTGTACACTGTTGCTAAAGAGTCGGCAGTCTCTAGTCTCTAGTCTATTTGTGTTGAGAGTTGAGGAAGAGAAAATAAACCGTCAATATGCGAAAAATGCTCCTCTATCTGCATTACATTAAATTTGCATTGCAGATTGTACAGTTTAAATTTTAAATTATAGAAATAATGATCTTTCTTTGGTATAGTAAACTAGAAGTGCATATAAAAATTATATTATAGAGTGTTGATGATAGGTACGCAAAACCCCTAAAAACAAAGAGTTCCTCTCAACTCTCAACAATAATTATCGCCATGTTGAATGTTGAATCAAAACATTTGTGTACAAGTTAGAAGTTAGAATATTTAGAATTTGTAAAGTTAACAGCACTCTTTCAAGGTGAGGAAACGGTTTGTGTAATGTGTACCTTTTCTCATTTATTCACCTCTGTTCTCTGTTTGTCTACCCTCGGTCCTCAGTCTGTCATTCTTCATGCATTCATTCATTCGTTTGGTAACGAAGCAATCAGCAGTCCCTCTCTGTCTAATGTATTCTGTTCTTTGTATCCCCATTTCTATTATTATAACAAAATGAATGATGAATGACTGATTTGTTTTTACATTTCAAGTTTCAAGTGTAAACAGTATATACTAAATTATTTATTATGCATTTGGGATTTGGGATTTTGCATGTTGTACCGGTGCACACAAGCACAATTACAATTGCAATATTATGCAAACAACTGTAATTCTCTTGGTCATATCTAATAGTTTTTTCAAATAAAGACACAAGACACATGAACCTAAAAAAACTCATACTTCACTCACTTCCGTTCTCTACTTTGTACAATGTGCTGACTCCTTACTCCTTACATTTATAAATTAGAATAAACATCATGATTTTCTTATATCAACCGCCAAGTTTACAATTTCGGACAAAGAGTTCGTGAGTAAAGAGTAAAAATCATACAAAGAGTGAATAAAGACAATTCATCGAGTATTGAGTATTGAGTAAATTAGAAATTTGAAGGTGTATACCAAAACACCAAACAAAACAAGACATAAAACAGAAGCTGATAGAGGATAAATGATTAAGTCTTATTTAAATAAAGTCAAAAATCCTCACTCCGTGAGCATTTTATATCGCCTTGAAAGCATAAATGCTTTAGGCTCCCGATGCGAAGCAGAGTATAAGGATTCTACAT
>JAQGBH010005936.1:0-13365 GCA_034698265.1 Sminthurinus aureus | reverse complement strand
GAAAGTCCGTTGAATTCGTCCAGCGTGTAATTCGGCATAATGTCCAGAATTTCCTCCCACAAATCCGGCTTTTGACTGCGGATGCTGAAACCGCGTGCGATCATGTGGAATTCGCCGAGTGTGTCGTCTCGCTTCTCTTTTTCCTCTGGGTAATTCCCGTCGTTTTCAACGAACACTCGACATTCATTTTCAGCATGAATTGGAGACTGACATGAAATGAAACAAAATTTGGTAATGCCATTGGAAAAATCATTTTGATCTTACGCTTTAAAGGCCCAAAAAACGCAAATTTTAATCAAACGGCGTCCAACTCAAACCAACAAAAACCAAATTCAGCTAAAGTTTCTCACTTTTTCACACTCTTTGCTGCAGACGGGCCAGGCGCACATGGAACATCTCGTTTTGTCTTTAACTTTTGGATCATCGGCGTCTTTGATTCCCTCGCCACACGTGACACATTGACCCAATTTCGTCACGTCGCTCGTCGGATTGAACTGGAAAAGCGGCGCCTCCTCCCAAATGAATCCGCCTTTTCCCAGGTCTTTCGAGGCGATTGCGCATTTTCCAGAAATTTCCTCCGAATCCTCGACGACTGTGAACGTCCGTTTTTTGACAATTTCCCCACAAATCGATCGATGAACCGACCAATTTTCTTTCTGGTGCTCGACGGAACAATAGCCGGCCGTTTGACAGGCGGAGCACAATTTCACCGATTTACTCGTCACTCCGCAAGTTGCGCATTTGAGATCTTTCTGCAATTTTTACAATAAAAACTCAATTTAATTTAATCACAATTAAAACTCATTAAAAAATCATTTCAAAATGTAGTTTGAATTTTCAACATGTAAATATTTTAAAATGTGTGTAGTTTTGTCTTGTGTTTCTCACTTTGACTGGTTTTGCCTTTGATTTTTCATCCGAATTGAGTAAATCTGTGGCAGCTGTCATTTTTAATATTTTCTTAGTTATTTTAAACTAGTTTATATTCTACAGGTTAATTTCAGTCGGTTTAAATGGCAACTACAAATTGAATTGAATTGAATTGGTTGGGGTTTTGGAGCTTGGATTATTCCAGAATAAAAATATTGGTAGCTCAAAACTCAAAATAAATAAATGCCTTTCAAATTAAAGTCTGAATTTTTATTGTTGCACTGGAAAACTTTGTCCGTTTTATGGTAGAGAATTGAGAAAAATTGGATTTTTCATCCTGATTTTCCTCGTTGGAGCAAAAACTAAGAACAGAAAACAGAATTGAGTTTTATCACAAATGGAAAATGAATGATAATTCACACGAAGTGGAAGTTTCTAGAAGAACAAACACAAACACAAAGTGAAATGGAAATGAGCAAACGAGAATGTTATTTCATGTGCAGTTTGTCGTTTGCTGTGCAGCGATGAGACGAGAACCAAAACAAGAAGACAAGAAAAGAAGGTTAATCGCACGAGGTGAACGTAACAGAGAAACAGACAACAAACCAAACCAAACTGAACCAACAATCACAATCACTTTGAACATTAAATGCAGAGTTCACTTTGCACTCGCTCCTTGTTTTTGCTCCTAGCAAACAAAGCGAACCAAGAGAAATAAAAGTTTCGTACAGCTTCAGAAGCGCAATAATAAACACGTTTTGCATTTATTCATTCACTCACATGTAAAAAAGTTGTTATAGTTTTACTGACCGTGAATTTTTTCCCACAAGAAAATTACACAATTAAACATGTGCATTTAACTTGAGACATATCAAATATTAATTATCTTGTTGTCAAACATCAAACAGCAAAACTGCTGTTTAGTTTTGAAACAAATCGTCATTTTGCTGTTCTTCTGAGCACATAGCAAACCTTTTCCAGTTACAAAGCCACGTTTCTTGGGTTTTTCTTATGAGAAAAAGATAAGATTTTGAATTTTGAACCAGTCCCGATTTTGCTTTTAATATAACTTCAGAGGCGTATCTTCTTTTTTTGCAAATAAACATGTCAAACGGCGTTCAACTTGTACAGGATTTAAAATGAGAACGAGCTAACTGTATTTATTTTTGTGGGACTTTAACGCCACTTTTTTAATCTATATTGCTATTCCCAATGAGGTTGGATTTAGATCAGGTCAATAATATTTGGCTTATCGATACAACTGTAAACTGAAAAAAGAATTTTAGAACTGTGAATATTGAGCAAGAACTAAATCAAAGCATTAACAATAAAAATTATCTACATGTTTTTTCTAGCTTCTCCAATCCGCCGAATAATTTTTAATCAACTGTCAACCTTCAACTACAAATTTAAATGAGAACATCTTAAAGAATGATTTAAATTTAGCATTTTCAAATGCAAGAAGGTTGAAAATTAAGAAAAATAGCTGCAATAAACCAGTGACACTTTTGTACTTTATGTGTGAGCTACCGGTGGTACAAAATGATAAAAAAAAGGTAAAAAAATAAATATGTGACCTGTTGGAATCGAAGCTCGACTCCGTCCTTCTTTATGTGAATCTAATACGCTTTAATATTAAGCACTACACCAGTGTACTGGTGTAGGATAAACTTTAGCAATAGAAGAAATTCATCGAGCTAGGAATATGTATGATCTGCATACATTGTTCACTCGACCACGCTGACAGGCCGAATGAATACACCAGAAAATGAGCATGTCATCTAAAATCTGAAATCTCAAAGCTCAAAGTATTGCGTAAATTGTAGTCTCACAATCAAACAACTTTCGAGAGCAGCAAAAATTTAGCATTTAGCATTTAACGAAAGGTACTAAAAACTAAAACATTTTATGTAATCGGTTTCATGTTTGATGAGGACTTGTGAATGACCGAACAAAAAATGTCTCAAACGATTTTATTAGCTACAAACTACAGAGGGTGTTCAATTACTATTTACTCAAGTTTACGAACCTATAGTACCTCATGTGTTTGGTGTAAGTGGTGGATCTTTATACGGTGGAAAACCTCATACAATTTACTTGTAGTCTGCACAAAGTATCTACTGTTTTCATCCAGTTTTGTCGGATTTGAAAGTGTTTCAAAAAAAGGTGTTGAAAAAATGTTTTCCAAAATGATAATTTTTTGAGACATGTTTTTTTCTAAAATTAATTTTTCTCACGATTTTTTCCAAACTGGGAAACAAAATTCATGCATGCAATAGTGGTTTGTGCTCTTGAGATTTTAATAGTGAAAGAAAAATTTGTTCAAATTATCTGTGTATTTCCCTACAGTCAATTTTGCAAAAAATGTTTGGATGAAACTTTTTGAAATTCGACTTTTAAATTTTTATCTCTAATACTTTGAAGGTCTGAAAGTTTCTAACATCGGAAGTATTTTAGTGACTGAACCTCTTATTCAACTGTATCAACACCATACCATTTAATGCATACACTTGGGACAGGGAAAAAATTCTTTTTTATCCACAATCTAAACCAGTTAGGGTTTGACTTGTTTCGGAGTTTGTATTTCCCACAGTATTTCAACTTCAAGCATGAAATGTACATAATTTACAAGAGAAAGGTTGACGTCTTTTAATATAGTTACAATTTAGTCTCAAGTCCTTTCTAAATTCCTGATATACGCAACGAAAGGTTTGGAAACGGGTTTTTTGACATCTTTTTTTGAAACATTTTTAAATCTGACAAAACTGGACAAAAATTTTAGGCACTTTATGTAAACCATAAGTTAATAGTATGAACTTTTCTACCGTATAAACATCCATCACGAACGCCGAATACATAAAGTGCTATAAGTTCGTATACTTGAGTAAATAGTAATTGAACAGCCTCTGTACAAACTTTGGTAAAAGAACCTTGGATTATTTTGCTTCTTCAATTTTTCTACAAGGTCCAAAACTTTCTTAAATGTACGTAAATGTGCGGAAAAGTCCTTATGCAAAAATCGTCTTGGATCTTGAATTTTTGAGCTGATTGTCTATACCGTAGAAAACGGAATCAGAATCAGAAAAATCACAATGCTGTAAATTGTAAAAGCATGAGACATGAGACAACACTAAAATTTAGAGACTTTCAACATTTCACGTTTTCCGAGTCTCGAGTCTCCAGCAATTTTGAGCTGAATTGCAAATTACAAATTACAACATTGAGTCAACGGCCAACGGTCAAGTGTGAAGTGTCAAGTTGTGAAAGGCTAAAGATGAACAAGGAGAGTCTGAATCATAAAGGGGAAAGGAAAAACGAAGGGCAATAAAATAAATAAAAAACAGTCATGCAAAAATGACCAGATGAAGTGACGAATAAATGTCTTCTTCTCAGTTCTCAGCCCACGTTTTCCATTCATCATTTTCCATCAGAGTAGTTTTTTTTTGCATTTCTCTTTAATTCCACTGGAATCTGGAATGGATCCTGCTAATACAAAATATGTATGCTCAATGCTCAACGTACATTGTACAATGTACATGCTACTGTCAGCTATTTGGAGCGAGTTGACTATTTATTATTTATTCTATTACAATTTCCAATGAATAAAATGTATAAGAATGGAATGGAATGTGGAGTATGTGTGTAAATTATGTAAATTCCCTAATATCTTAATGCATGCACATTGGACGTTGGATTAGGGAGTAAAGGGAGAAAAGAATGCCAAGTTAAAGTTAGGTTATAGATTGGAACTCGGACATTTTTCAACCCAATTTTCATCTCTCTCACTTTTTGCTGCTTCCGACTCTTGAGTATTTATTCACTAGTTGAGTTTTGAATCCAGAATCGAGAATAAAGAATCCAAAGTTGTGCTTCCTCTCTACTACTTTTTTACACATTTTATATAATATTTAATATTATTATATTTTGAGCATCTTCCAGTGGAAAGGCAAGTAAGTTTTTTATCCCTTTATTTTGAATTTTGAACTTAAAACTGAGTCAATTGAAAAAGTGGAATATTGAATATTGAAGCGTGATGCATTATTTGTGAAATGTTTTTTTCCAAATCGCAGCAGCTAATTTCATTCCAATTTGTGTTGAGGGTTGAGTGTTGGATTGGAGTGAAATTGTGTTTTTCTTCTTCTATTTTTCAAATCTAGTTGGAAATTTGACAATGGAGAGACACGCCGTTTCTGAATATCCTCGTGAATACTATCCGAGAGCAGAACCACAAGATCCAATGTCAGCGCTCTTGCCCTACCAAGAACCGCAACCACCTGTCCAGCAACAAGAACAAGAACAACAACAACTTGGTCCAGCTCAACAGCAGCAGCAGCAACAACAAAAACAACTGGAGCAGCCAGAGCAAGCTCAACAGGGAACGGTGATTAACTACCATTTTCATGGTAAGAAAAATAATCATGTATCTACTTTTGATACAATTAGAATTATTTTACAAGATATCAGTACACACTACACATAAATATTGTACGTATTATGTTTTATGAAATATGAAATATGAACCCTGAATAATGCACATGGGAATTCCTTCCTCCTTCCTGTGTACAAATTTTCAAAATCTGTTGTTTGTTTCTTTTATTTCTCTTGTTTTGTATAGGTGAAATCAAAATCGACGGGACAAACTCGACTTTTAATATTTATATGAGTCAAGATCCAAGTGCGTCTCTCGGAAATGGAAATGGTCATAATTGAAATCATCTCATTCAAAATTCAAGAGTCAAGAGACTAGGTCAAAGAGAACTACATTTTTTTTATTCCATTATGATTATTATTCTCTTTAAGAATGATGACTGGTAAAACTAAAATACATGAATAAAGAGGACAACTAATTTAAAAATTGAATCAAAAATTTCAAATCATTCAAGTTTCACACGGCTTTATTTTATTCATGACTGATTTTTTAAACGGGAAATTTTTAATAGCCTTTAATTTGCTTTACAATATCAAACACAGCATAAATAAATTCAGTTGGTGTAATTTCGTTGAGTTGCAAAATTAGACAAGAATTTAAAATAAAGAATGAGAGACAAAAAAATTAGAATAAATGTTCATTTGCAATATCTGGATGTGGAATTATCAAATTATTAATCATAAAAACTCTCGGCATTGGATCCAGTAATTTCTCACTTTTCCAGCACAGCAAAACCTTTGAAAAATTAATGTGGTTCATTTTCATCTGTATTTTGTATTTTGGTGGTTTTAATTTAGTTAACAATCATCATTTGAAATATAAATGAAATAAATAATGGAAATTGTACATGAAAGATGAGGAGAAGAGTCAGATGGATGAATTGTCCCCACGCAGTTGAACTCATTTCATCCAGAATTGTTTCCTCACATCCGAATTGAAATGCGTTGGCAGCAACACAATCCTCAACTTCATTTTGACCGAGAGCCAAATCCTGGATGCAGCATGAACTGGGCAAAATTATAGACTCTTCGTCATCATCGTCATCCGTCTGGAGAACATCGATCCAATCTTTGTACGAATCCACACCACAACAAAAACAACCAAACTAAAAAAACCAAAGGAAATCGTATCAAACGTCATTTGTGTTTTGTACGATCTCGACGCCGCTCAGAATTTTTGGTGCGCTTTGAAGCCAACACGATGCTAAAGTTTGTTTAACGATTAAAGGTTGTCAGTGTCAAAATTAGAGTATTTCATTACACAGAAAAATAAATTGAAATGATTCAGCCTGAAATGACAATTGAAAATTTACAAGCTGAAGAATGAAATGAGAACTGAGCTGTTTGAAAACTTGTTTCAATTCAAACTTCAAGTGTTTACCAAAACAATGGAAATGGGGTAAAAATTACAGACATTTTTATAATTAAATAAATTAATATTTTTACGATTTGGACATATTCGAAACGAGCAAACGACAAACAACGAGCTAAATTAACTCAATCAACCAAAACCAAAATGAGGCGAATTGTCTCAAGAACATTACAACGAAATTTACCATTACCGCGATTTTATTCATTCTACATGGTTCTGCACGCGAGATTCTTCACGGAAAAAATCAAACGGCGCTCAAGTATTGAAAATTGCAAATCTAGTACGTGAAAAAATGAGAGAGACAATTTTAAAGATTTGTGCTAAACTTCCACGCCGTTTGATTCTTTTCACCTAGTTTTTACCACTATTAGTTATCAGCTAAAAAAAATCCTCTTCAAAAATAAACAATTGAAATAACATTTCTATTTGATTACACCAACTTTCTAGTATATAGTATCTAGCCGAGCTGTAACTTTTAAGTATTCAATCGATGAACTGGTTTTTTTAATTTAAAATTTTCAAATTATTAGAGAAAACAAAACTCCATTTCATAGGTTGAACAAGAAAGTTTGCCGAGGAGCTGAGTCTCCTTAAGTACAGTAATTAGTTTATAGTTAATTATTGATTGTTGCTATGGTTACCATAATTATCTAGATCTAGGATCTAGGATCTAGGAAATGTGACGAGGAGATTGACAACATTTTGCACAACAAAGTCCACAAAATTTGGTGTACTTTCTCTCTCGAGCGTGTAAAAACTGCCGACTTTTACTCCAACACTTTGAATTCCCCCGATTTCTCTCTCCATTTCAGCCTGAAAACCTTGATATTGATATGCGTTTGAATTCGCAGGTGTTGGTGTTGATTTTGATTTTGATGCTGATGTTGATGTTGTTTTGTGAACCGAGAGTAGAAATTCATTTTTCAACAGCTTCATTTTCTGGGGGATTGTAAAGGCTTTTTGGTACAGAATCCCGTAGATCAGAGTGTAGAGGACCGCGTCGTAACCAGTGAAAAGGGAAAGAAAGGGAAAATCTCCGAAATGACGAATCGTAAAAAAATACATGAGGACTGAAAAAGCCAAGCAGAGGAGTTTTAAAGCAAAAATGCAGGGAGGAAAACAGCGATTGAAGAGCTCGATGAACATTTCCAGTTGTTTCATCTCCTTTAAAATCTGACGAAGAATCCTCGTTTCTTTTCGCTGGTCTCGGTTCTTGTTTGGACGCCGTTGAAAATTTTCCTCCAGATTTCTGGAAAAGATACAAAATAGAAACCTCATTTTTGTTGCATGGGCCGCGTTTAGTATGTGTAAAATTCTGGGTAAAATATGGAATAAACAGCAATTTTTTCACCTCAATCCAAGTGCCAGTCGCTGGAATTCCTGCTGACATTTCCCAAAGAAGAGAAGTTGACAAAGGATTGAAAAGGTGCCACAGACTACGATGATCGTCATGAAAACTGCTTCAACAGCCAAAAGTCCGAGGAAACTAAAGGTATTTTGATACTCTGGCGGCAGAGATGTGTACAAAAGTTGAGGGCGACTCGAGTCAACCGCCAAAATAGCCACGGCGCCAAAATCCGATCCTGCACCTATCAACAGCGTACATTTGGCTAAAAGTTCATCTAGAGAATACTGCGGCGGCCATGCTAAAAGAGGGCGAGGGCGAGGTCGAATTTCAGAACTGGACTTTGATTCGGATTCCGGGGTTTTCTGAATTTTTCGAGTACTCGAACCTGAATCTCGCTCTCCTTCTGGAACTGGAACTTGAGCTGAATCTGAAACCAATTCAAGCTCCATCTAAACTCCAGGTTTCCCTCCTGCAAAATATCAAATATCAAACGAATTTTCATATCAAGCCTCAATTTTTAATTTTTTTGACTGTCAACTGTGAAGAAAAGACGAAAGATAAATTATTTAATGAATTTCATATTTTGTACGTTTTGCCCCAGATTTCCTTTTGATCCGCATTAAATTTTGTTGCTTTTGCTCTTTTTGTTCTTGTTCCAACAATTTTTCTAACGAGTTTTCCCTTTTTACAAAAAGTTGGTTGAAGATGATGACGCACTCTCTCGGATTTTCCAAAAATAGGCAGAATCCAGTGTAGTAGAAAATGGCGTAGGCCAGTGCACATGCCATGTGCAAGATGAAATGATCCCATCGGAAATATTTCTCCGGCTCCACCACAGTCGACTGAATGAGTCTGCCGAACAAGTAAAAGTAATGAGAAATCCCAAGACAAAAGTAAATTCTCCATAGAAACATTCTGATTTTACTCGACTGCCTTTGAAGTTTCCCCATTTTCCCGTCAATTTCCAGCGGGAGAACATTCAAAGCCGAGAAAATTTTGATGGCTTTGAAGTTCCATCCATTTTCTTCCAGTGTCAACATTTCGATTTTTGATTTTGCAGACTTGACTCTTGACTCTTGATTGCTAAAAGTCCGAAGACAAGAGGAAAATGGAAAGCGAATGAAAATTCGGAAAAAGTTGTGGTCTCTTAAAAATCTGTTTCAGATGAAACTATTTCGTGAACCAGGAGAAAGAATAAATTGAAAATAAGCGGAAGCAGAGCAGAGGCGAATTGGTTTGAGCACTTTGAACTGTTGAATGAAGGAAGAAGGAGAGTGAACTGGGAGAAATTTCCATCGTCTACATGTGTATTGTCCTTTGATGGAATTTTCTTGATGACCTCATTCAATTGACGTAATAAAACGTGGACCCGTGGAGCCGAGAGCCATAAGCATCAGGCAAACACAACGCAAATCAATAGCGAGGACTGAGCTCGATTAACCAAATTCAATTTCGGTGCTAAGTGCAATCTGCCCGTTTGATCACACTGGACACTGGACATTGGACATTTCGTAACCAACTTTGGTAGGATTTTCTAACGGGCTCGTAAGGGTTGAGCAACGACTATTTGTTCAATTTCTCCCACTTGACCGCAATTTCTAATTTCTTGTTACATTTGCCATTTGACAAAATTCCAGTAAATTTATGTGCTTGTGACTTGTGATTCAAAGTTCAAAAAAAAATCTTCACCCATTTCGTCATTTTTATCCCAAAATATCTCACAACATACAATAGTTTTTTGAAAAATAGACTACTCAATTTTCAAATTAATGCAAATGAATCTTTTTATATTTCTGTCAGAGTGTCTGGGTAGTGGGGAAATGGGTAATTGGGTAATTGGGTTTTTGATGGGTTTTTGGGTATCAAAACAGCAAAAACCCAGTGGGGAATTGGGTTTTTGGGTTTTTCCTATGTATAAAATATGTAGTATTAGTGCTTTCATGGTAGATGGCGTAGGAAAAACCCAGTAAAACCCAATTGCCCAAAAAACCCATTTTACCCAAAAACCCAGCAAAAAAGGAAAAACCCTGGGTTTTTCGATACTCTGATTTCTGTAGTTGACTAAAAAATTAGCAAGAAAATAGGTTTTTGCTCTCTGTTTTATTCAGAATTCAGAATTTTCTAGTTTTTTTAAGCCAGGCAACAAGTGACAGAGTGCAGAGTGCAATAAGAAAATTCTAATAAAATGTAAACAAAAATATTTATGGCGGTATAAAAGTTTAAGAGCAAGTGCAATGCAGCAAGGCCGATAAATAGCGGCGCAAAACAAAAGTTTTGCTAAACAAAAACGGTCGAACCCGGTAAAAACACTTTAGCCGTTAGCCGGAGCTTTCTTTCTTTCTCTTCCACGTTTTGTACCTTGTGCAATAAACAATAAAAAGCTAAGGAAATATCTACCAAAATTGTGAATATGAAATGTAACAGTTGTTGAGTGCTCATTTATTATTTGGATATTTTATCGGTCCAGTGAAATGATAAGTGCTTATTCATTCCAATCAATTCAATCGACTCATGAAAGTGTAATTAAATTCTGTACCTAGTACCTAAAGCGTTTGCTTTATACAACTCCATTTTCTCAATGCTCGACTGGCAGTGGCACTGGCACTGGAGTTGAGCCATTAGAAAAACAAAACCAACAAAGGACAACAACTTGTTTAGAAATTTTCGGGCACCGTAAATGAACGCAAATGAAAGACAAAAACTTACTACAGGCGGTTAAGGGGAGTTTAAAATGTACAAACAAGGGTTCAAATCCAATTTCAATAAAAACCATCTTAGATATGTGTGCTGGAAATTGTAAACAGAGGAACCGGAAAAATGAATTAGATAAAAATGACAAAGCTCGACGCCGGTTACAAAATTTATTGTGCGTTGGTGCGCAGCTGTGCTACAGCTTTCATCCATCAAACCTCCTATTGATTACAAATTATGTTGAATTCTTTGTAAATGTTAAATATCGTGTGTATTTCTGTTGCAGGGCAACTGACAATTGAGACAGTAAACACCGAACACTGAACATTGAACAGCCCCTTCAATTCATGGATTATCGATTATCCACAAATGGAGCCAAAATGATTCATTACAGAACGAATCATCTTCAGAATTCATAATCTCAATGTCAATTTCAAATGTGGATTTCCGTGTTTTCGGCTTCTTAAAGTGAATCCAGTTTCATTCCGTCTCCTTGTACATCTTTGGACAAGGAAAGAAACGTTTTCTTATTGTAAGAAGCAAGAGCAGCAACAACCAAACTAGACCACAGAAAATCTCATGGAATATCATGTTGCATTTTGTTCGATCTCGACGCCGGTCTATATTTTTACGCGCTTCTTACGTCACTTCACAACAAAGTTCCGTTTACAGCTGGATCAAATTAAATAGTTTCATCACAAAGACAAATAAATTTCAATGACATAGTATACAGCATGCAACCTTATAAAAGACAATAAAAAATTCATAAGTGTATCAATTCCGAGTTACGTTATTTCTACAGGTCCGTTTGTTTAATGTAAATAGATGCAAGTTTTCATTTTTCATTAACTTTGCACTTTGCGGATTGCGAATGGCGAATGTATGCGATTCGTAAAATTAGTACAACTACTTTGTAAAACTGCGGAATTTTACTGCTCCTTTCCTTATGCAATGTGCAAGTTGGTGCTATATCATCAGTTGTATTTTTTTGTAGCTCCTTACTAACTTAAATATCATAGTTTTGCAAATTGCACATTCCACACTCCACAATACACACTCCACAATACACACTGACTGCTAATAATTGCTAACCAATAACAAAGTATGCAAGAATCTGTGTATTTTTCTCTAGGACAAATAATAAACGACAAACCAAACCATAAACTATAAACCACAAACCATTTTCCATTTTCGTATCGTATCGCAGTTTGCATTTCACAACGCATTTCTCATTTTTATGGTACATTGTAAATTGTAAATATTTTTATGTTCACCGTCCACGTCTACCACAGAAAACTCCCTTGTACCTTATACGAGTTTCTCATATATTTTTCCATGCAAGTATCAAACTTGGACTCCAAGTTAAACTTAGAAGTTAAAAGTTAAAAGCGACATACATAATACATATATTTAAATATAAGCAAAGGCATTTATGCATTATTCATTATTCATATCAGCATCTTTAACTTTTTTTTGCTAGCTCTAAAATTCTCCCTTCCAATATCCAATCTCTCAACTCTCAACCAATCATCAGTCTCAATTCTCAATTCCCTAGTCTCAAGTCTCAGTTCTCAAGTCTCAAGTGCTATTCAAAGTTCAAACTTCAAACGGTGTGCTGTTTGCTGTTTGCTATATTTTATGTACTACTCGACGCATATTTCATTTGCATGTTCAGGTATAAAATCTATATACCTATAAGCTTGCTTATTTATATACCGTCGTTAAACGTCGTGATGGACTGTGGATATATTTTTATGTACATAATATAAAAAGCATCAACATTCTGTATTCTACGGTTTACAACACACATTATCTTTAGAAGAATAAATAGAATCAGTGACAGTCGCCGTCTCTCTGTTCTCGGTCGCCTGTGAGCTGTGGATTGTGGATTTATCTTTATCAGTAAAGCCCTTAACAATATAGCGATTTACTAGATATACGATACGTGATATGTAAATAACTTTAAGAGTGTATCCTATTTCTGTGTGCCTTTGTGTATTTTGTGCGGAGTCCAGCTGTGGATTTTGGATTTACTATACTTATGAAATGTGATATGTACAAATAAGAGGGTGTTTGCTGTGTATTGTATGTATTAGGCCTACTGAAAGCTGTTCACTGTTCATGAGAGTGAATACTAGTAAAAATAAAAATTTGTCAGAAGGTTTCCGTCCTTTTTCAAATCCCCTTCAATCTTCAACACATTTCAACGCTCAACGCTCAACACATTTCAACGTTCAAAAAGATAAATAGACATTGGGCTTTCCTGTACTTATATTGTATACTGAATACTGGATACCCTTTCGTGTGTACTTTAGAAAAATTCCCGTTTTACTCATAGCTTTCTGATGCATCATTCTCATCCATCTAAATAAAAAAACTAAAAGTTTGTCTGGCCTCCTCTGTGTTTTGTATATATATATATATATTTCCTCCCGTCCTTATATTCGGCCGGTCCTCGCTCCTCGTTTTCCGTTCATCGTTTGTAGATAGTTTGTAGCTCGTTTGTAGTTCGTAGTACAAATTATTAGAGAGTAGAGTTCGAAATTCATTCATGCATTGAAAATTGAAAATCCCCATTCCATTCCCCATTCAAAACTTGTCTGTGTGCCTGTGTGTATCTGGAAAAACTGGAACTGGTAGTCTTTTATCCAGTACA
>JAQGBH010005935.1:0-13366 GCA_034698265.1 Sminthurinus aureus | reverse complement strand
AAAGTTCTAATATTTTGTATTTGACATATTTTGATGACTATCCGTCACATACTACAACCATTACTTCCCTGCTATCCCTGTCTCAAAAATATTCCAAATTCAAAATATTAAGTTCATATGTATACATCCTCGTACGTTATGTTTTTTAGCTGGACAATTTTAACTTTTGACTTTTTATTTTTGATTTTTTGTGCTCACGTTCAACTGTAAAACTGGGACTGGATTTATTTTTGATTTTCGACTTTTGCTTTCTACTTTGTGATTGGAGTTTGAGTTTGAGTTGCAATTCAAATTTTGCCAAGGTAGTGAATATTTTGCAAGTGTCATGAGTTTTCTATTAATTATTGATTATTGAGCGCTGACCACTAAAAACAAAACTGAAACCACCGGCTTTTTTGCCTTTGTCTTTGACTTTTTACGACGTCCGAATTGCTCAATATGAAGATTGAAAAGCTTTTTTTGTCACACGTTGGAATAGCAAATATCAAATGTCGAATGTGTGAAATCTAAACTGTAAAGGAGTTTAGATTTTTCTCGTGTGAATCCAAAAATCCAGACACACCCAATTTTTGTACTACTTGAGAAAGCTTCAAAACCAGCAGTCAAACCTGAAACATCAAACATCAAAACTCAGAAGAGTCGAATAAAAAGTTGGAATTTATCTGAATGAAATGGATGTGCTCAATGCTCAATAATCAACAAGTGTGATTAAAAGATCCAGCGTGTTATTTTCAATTTTATGTAGGGAAGGAAAGTGCCTCGTGCTCGGCGTTTACATATGAAATAGCTTGTGTCTTTCAAGTTTTGTGTGAATTTCATTTACCTCTAATCAAAATATATTCTGCTTTAAATCTTTGGGAATTGGGCGTCAAAGTTACAAGTTGACACTCCATTTCATTCAATACAGAAGATTGGACAGAAAATCAATAAAAACCTAGTGGTACTTTTGCACAGACGATGTTGCCATTTGACTGTTGATTGTTGCTCGTGTGAATCAGTGAAAGTGAAATTTTTACTATGTGCGTCATTTTGATAATAACATAATGATAATAATAATTACAAGAAAAAATGGCTAGAAGTTACTGAACTTGATGTGCTTCGTAAATTTAAGCTTCTAAATATACACAAATCGAACGTTCCAAATAGCTTACCCCCCATTGTATTGAAACTAGTCGCTGATAGTATAGTACCGTTGTACACACACATTATTAATTACTCATTTGAAAAATATACTGTACCTACATTATGGAAAATAGGATATATAACACCTATACAAAAAATACCTGGTGTTGTAAGTATTGAAAATTTACGACCCATAACTCAAACGGATATTTTCAGTAAAATAATGGAAGGATATATGTTTGACAGGTTATATGAACAGATTATTGATAACATTAGTCTTAACCAGTATGGTACTATAAGGAAATCATCTACATCACACTATCTTATATCTCTATATGATTTCATTCTTAAAAGTTTAGATGATATTAATACCTATGTCATCGTTGTATTATTAGATCTGTCAAAAGCATTTGACTTAGTAGACCATAATATACTTATAGATTTACTTATTGAAATGAATGTTTGTATGCATGATATTTACTGGCTTATAGATTTCTTGAGAGAGAGAAGTCAATGTGTAAAAGACAAACTCTCTTTATCTAATATTAGTAAAATATGCAATGGGACCCCCCAGGGTACAAAATTAGCGCCATTACTCTTTATTATACTAGTTAACAAAGTACTTACTTCTTTTGAAAATGCATTTTCTAATAATAATAATACTATAAAAGCTTATGTTGATGATATGACAGTAGGTGAAGCTGTAAAATATAATGATATACCTTGTATGCAAACATACCTAAACCATATAAATACTACCATGCAATGTAACATGATGAAACTGAATCCTGACAAATGTAATATGCTTATTGTTGACTTGTCCAAAGGAAAAAAGTATAGTAAACAAAATATGTATATTGATGACAAGAAAATTCCTATTGTAAATATAACGAAACTTTTGGGTATATTAATTAATAATAATATCTCTTGGGATGAACATGTTGAGGAAATATGTACTAGAGCTAGTAAAAAATTGTTTATTCTTAGAAAACTTAAAGTATGCGGTCTTTCAATTGAAAGACTTATTAATATATACATCCTACATATAAGAAGTGTTTTAGAATATGGAGTTTTACTCTGGGGCCCTAATTTAAATAATCGTCAAAACAAAATGCTAAATAGAATCGAAAAAAGATGTTTAAGCATAATATGTGGCATTTATGTAAGTAATAGAAAATATGATATAATTTGTAATAAGTATAAGTTGGTTAAGTTAGCTGATAGAAGAAAAATGCTACTTATTAACTTTGGAAAAAATATACTTAAAAATTCTAGATATAAGAATTGGCTTGAACAATATAAAATTACTCCTAAATATTGTTCCCGATATAATAATAATAGTCATAACTTTCGTATTGTTATTTGTAAATATGATCGGTACAAAAAATCAACTATACCTACTCTTATAAGATTACTTCGTGATATTTAATATGTATGAGTGTAACATTTGTCTTCTTTTTCCTGCCGCGCTTTAACCGGCGTTGTAGACTTCTCCTTTTTCTAATATACCTCTTCTTAATTATGTTTTTCCTAACTGAAATTATATAATTCGACCTATTCTGTCTAAATTTAAATAACACCATCTTCAACTTTGTTAACGTGTGATATTGTTGTGTATGTGTTTTGATTGGAAAACTTGAATAAAAGCAATAATAATAATAAAAATAATAATATTTGAAAATTCCCTGTAATTTTTCTTCAGCCAAATCGTCTGCTAGATTTTCGGGTTTCACCTGAACTTTGACCATTTTTGAATAGATATTTTAAGCTTTGGATTTCTGAAGAGTTTTTTTGTAACAAGTTTGATCAAAAATGTTGGAATTTGGAATTTATGCAGTACGAGAAATAGACAAGGAGAAATTGAACTAGAGCAGAAAGCGATCGGAAACGAGAAGCAGAAAAAAAAGATATGTGGTTTTAATCTGGAGTAATTTAGTGAATGAATAAAATGATTAGTTGGAAAAATAATGCTAAATTTACTCATGTTTATCCAGGGTGTGGGATTTTTTGCATTGTTTTGCTGGTTTTTCTTGTATTTGTGTTTTCAGGTATGGATTATTGATCGATGGAGCTCACACAGTTCGAAAAGGTGTGAAATGCGAATAAGAGAGGATTCGTTTGGAGAAAAGTCCGACTGTTTGACGTTTTACAAGATTGACTTTTATGTCCAACGTCAAACTGTAAGATTGAGAAAAAATATGAATGACTGATAAAAATATGGAAGTTTAGAGTAATTTTTGCAGAAATTGAACGCCGTTTAGTAAAATTATGGACACGGATCTCGCATTCTTCTGGAGGTTACTATAAAAATCAAATTTTTCTAATGGGAAATGGGAATAAGTTCATAATCAATATGTGAAGCAACGTGTACGGAAAGCAAAATTATTGCGATGTGAAAACAAATGAATTTTATTTTGATTTCTGATTTTGCATTCGGATTTCAAGCTTAATGCACAGGCTCAATGCTTGACTTTTGACTTGAAATAAATCATTAATAAGTTTGTGAATGTAGTCATGTGTACGCTTCATTTTATCTTACACAATTTTATTTCATCTTCACGAAAAAGAAGACGCGTCTTTGATTTTCTTGCTGTAATTTCCATTTTAAACGTATTCACGAGTCACGAATAAAGAACGACAAAACTTAAGATTTCAGAACAATAAAAACAACAACAAAATCAAAATCATGCAGTTTTTAATTTGATTAGACGACTTTTATTTTATTGCCAGATTTGAACGCCACTCGATATTTTTCAGGTCATCTAAAGCCGCATCGTATGTTAGATTTACACTCTTTCTGGTATTATGTTTAATTTGTTTAAAATCCTTTCAACTTTTAGCACATGGAACTTTTCAAAGCAAAGTGACACCACTTTAAACGTTCTGTGGTGCTTTTTTCTGCTTCAAGATCCAAAATAACGAATCAGTCTCGTAAAGTAGAAACTAGAAAAATCAGCTCATTTTGCAGAATCTCTGAACTGAACCAGCACGATCAAATACGTCGTCAAAGCGCCCATCAACTACAAAAACCACCAAATACGCACCAATTTAAAACATAGAATTTGATAGTAAAAAATAATGATAAAATTGTAGAATTTTGTTAAAAAACCAAAGTTCAAAAACCTTACAGAAGTAAAAACACTGCGACTGAGCGTGAAAAATTCTGCGGGTGAAATTCCTTTTGGATTTGTCATCAGTCTCGTGTGAAGCATCAAAATCTAAAAAAATTAGGTAAACAATTCTATGAACTTTCCAAATTTTTATAAAGGAAACCGTTTTCCGAGCTTGAATTATTAATGGGTAAAGTATTTTTTGTTGTGTTTACTTTGTCTCTGTAACTTGACTCGAGCTTCATCCTGCGAATCCTTGGAATTTCTTCCAAATCCGCAGCCGCTTGTTTCGTCCTCTCGATCAGCTGGGTTGAAGCGGAGCAAAAATCGTAGAGTTCTTTTCCATACTGAAAAATGGGAAAGAACGTGGCAAAATAAACCACAGTCACATTTGAGTTGACGAGTGCGTCAAAAATAAATACGCACGCGAGAAAACAGTAGAGCAAAATCCTCCAAATGCACAGCAAAACCTCTGAGATTAAAATCCACCGGAAATGTTCATTGAAATTCACAATTTCACACTCAATTCGATCGATCATCTCGAAATATGAATCCAGTTTCGAGTGAACAAAGTCGACGTCAACTTGAATGCCGATTTTCAGTTGTTTATTTTCCATTGAGAACTTTTGCATGTCGGAGGAAAGTGTTTGAAAACAAGCGGAATAGAATTTGATGAAGGCCAACGGCCAAAATCTGACGAGGACGTGGGAAAATTCAATCCAAACCCAGTAGACCATGAAAATGACGTGTGGAATATTTGCAAAAAAACTCTCTTTGGCCTTAGTTTCATCGACAACGGAATCGGTATGAATTTTACTCGCCTTGTAATTTTGATTGATTTGGGTTATAGATAAAATAATCGGGAAAAATGAGCAAATCAAAAGTGGGGCGAGGTCCGAAATTACTGACTTTTTACATTCGACCCTCAAATTTTCTAAAAATTTCTCGTACTTTTGACCCCTTCGATCCTGCGGATTTTCATTTTCATCTTTTTCCGTCTTTTTTGGATTGAAGAGTTCAAATTTGTCGCGTTGCTTTTCTTCGTCATCCTTAAAAAATCCAAGTTTTTTTGCCCTTTCCAAAAGTTGAACATTTGCTTCCCAAAACTTGAGAGTTTTCGTCGCTTTGAAAAATCCATAAATTTGAAGGCCGAGGCAGAAAAATAGTGCAATGAAAACTTCTGCATTTTGTGACAAACCTTCAGTGAGATTTTTGTGTGTAAATTTTGTCATCTGACCGTAATTTTGACTCCAGTAAAATCCCGCGGCGACAGTGGTGAAAATGAGGAGAAACGTCCAAATTGAACTCAAGCTGAACCAGTTGAAATCCAGAGAATTGTGATTTTTTGTCGTCTTCTTTTGCTCATGATCAAGATTAAAATTGCGCTGACGGCGACGAGTCAATGGTAAAAACCCGAGAAAAGATGCGGCTGCCATCGGATATTTAAAAATCTCGAGCATTTCTTCTTCTGCTTCTCCGTTTGATTTATGGGGAACTGATGAAACGGAATCTCTGACATTTTTGGATGCATCGGTCAAAAATGGAATTTTCCCGAGGTTGGTGCGATGAAATAACTTGGTCTGCATTTGAATCTCTGTGATTTTTGTCTTTTCCATTTATTTTATGTGGATTTTTCAAGGTTGAAACAACTTTGGATTTTCCACCTTGCGTTTGTGGCTCATACAAAAACAAAAGGAGAAACAGAAACAGCAGAACTTACAATTAGTAAATCGTTATTTGTGCTTTGTGTGCAATCGGAGAGTGATGCAGCTCGTAAAAATTAATGATTATTTGCAAAAAAAAATGTAGGACAAATTTGTTGTTTGTGCAAGGCGTTTCAGTTTTTCTCTATTTATCTTCTCTTTTTCTCTTCATTGGCAGCTGACAATATTACAAACTATGTGTGTTGATTCATGATTCTGAAATTCAAATCTTCCGGGATGTTTTGTTTCACCCGTGCCGTCGCGTTGAGTGTTGAGCAATAATAGAGGAAATGTCAAATGAGAATCACGAATTATGTCAAAATCCTGTATGCAAGGTGTGAATAAAAATAATGAGCTCTAGAATCTAGATTTGTAGATTGTAGTTTCTAGATCCGTTTTATCGTTTTAAACTTTTATTAACTCTTATGTCGTTCCAGAATCTCTGAATTGAACAAGGACGATCAAATATGTCGTCAAAGCGCCAACCAACTGGAAAAAAAGTCAATAAACAAACAAAAATTATGAAAGGTTTTGACGCCGCTCAAGGGATTTTTTTGTGTAATGTAAAATCTCACGGTTTGATCTATAAATCATATCGTATGATAAATGTTTAAAGTGCTGTTGAACATCAAAATCAAGCCAAATAACAAAACGCAAGAGTCTTACAGCAGTAAAAACAGTTCGATTGAGCGTGAAAAATCCGCCGGGCGAAATTCCTTTTGGATTTGTCGTCATTCTCGTGTGCAGCATCAAAATCTATAAATTTTTGTATGAGTAAAAATTAAATTATACATACCATTTCTTAAATTCTCCTCAACTTTTTACGATGCGAAGCAGAGTATTATTTTCGTCGTGTCCGTCTGGGTACAGACTGTGAGTACGCTTTGCGCCGATTATTCAACAAGCCATCTGGTGGACACATTTTGAACTCGCCAGCGGTGTCCCCTAGCGGAAAACGTTTACTATGTAAAGAATTTGTACACTGGTCAGCGCCCTCTGGTGGGAAAATTTTAAAGCAGTCAGTGCCCTCTAGGGGGAAAATTTTAGACTAGTCAGTGCCCTCTAGTGGGCGGGAAAACTTTAGACTACGCAGCGCCCTTTAGTGGGAAAATTTTTAAACAGTCAGCACCCTATTGCGGGAAAATTTTAAACTCTAGTGGACAAGTCAAATCCTTATGCTCTGCTTCGCATCGGGAGCCTAAAACATTTATGCTTTCGAGACGAAATGAAATTTTCACGAAATGAGGAGTTTAAACTTTCTTTCCTAAGTGAATTTTGTTTACCTTGTCTCTGTAACGCGACTCGAGTTTGAGCTTGCAAATGGTTTGAAGTTCTTCCAAATCCACGGCGACTTGTTTCGTCCTCTCGATCAATCGCATTGAAACAGAGCAAAAATCATAAAGTTTTTTTCCATAGAGAAAAATAGGAAAGAGAGTCACAAAGTAAATGGAAGTCACATTTGAGTTGACAATGACGTCAAAAAGAAAGAGACAGGCAAAAAAGCAGTAGATTAAAATTTTCCAAATGCACATCAAAACCTCAGCGATGAGAATCCACTGGAAATGTCGATTGAAGTTGGCAATTTCCCCCTCAATTTTACTGATCATGACGAAATAAGAGTCCATTTTCAAGTGAACGAGTTCCACGTCCGTTTCTCTTTTATCCGCATGTCCCTGAGAGAATTTGCGGATGTCAAAGGAAAGAGCTCGAAAACAACTCGAGTAGAATTTGATAAAGGTCAAGGGCCAAAACTTGTAGAGGACGTGAAGGTAGGCAATCCAAATCCAGTAGATGGCGTAGACAGCATAATGTTTTAAATTTAAGCTCCCATTTTCAAATTCGTCGTTATCCGGGTCGTGCTCCTTTTCCTTGGTCTTGGAGTCATCCTGACTTTTGAAAATGATAACGATGCTGGAAATGAGTGGAAAGGCGGAGCAGATGAAAAGAGGGACGAGATGCCAAATCATGGAGCTTCGAATTTCCAGCCTCAATTTTTCCAGTATTTTATTCCGCTCATCATCATTTTCCCCGTCATCATTGTTAAAGAATCCCAGTTTCTTGGCCCTTATTAAAAGTTCCACATTTCCTCTCCAAAACCCAATGGTTTTTCTCGCTCGCCACAACCCACAGATTTGTAGGCAGAGACAATAAGACAGTGTGATGAATCCTTCCGCATTCTGTGAGAGGTTCTCCGTCAGATTGTTGAGTATAAATATTTTGGTCATCTGGTGGAAATTTTTCTTCCAGTAAAACCCCGCGACGATTGTGGTGAACATGAGAAGAAAAGTCCACATGAAAGTCGGGCTGAACCAGTTAAAAGTTAAACGCAGGGTATTCTGATTGGTTTTTGGAATCTCTTGGTCTTGATCTTTGCTCTTGTCGTGGAACCGTGAGCGTTTTGAGGTCACGGGAAGAAATCCGAGGAGAGATGCCGCGGTCATTGGGTATTTAAAAATCCCCAGCAGGATTTCTTCAGTTTCTATTAAATCCGCAGTTGTAGCCGGAACTGATTCAGCTCGGTTAAGTAATACTGTAGTAGTGGAGTGCATCTCCATGTTGACGACGGTGGCGGCTGGCTTTTTCATTTTAAAATTTGGGACTCTTGTTTTCCGAAAATTTGTGTCAAGTTTCAAGTCTTAATTTGGAATTTGGAATTTGGAGTTTGGAGTTCCGAGTTTGGAGTTTGGATTTTGTGCAGTAGGAAAAATAGGAGGAGAAAGAAAGTGAAGGGCAGAAGAATAAAGTGGAGCAGAGGAACAGTGTATAGTAGTAGTGGAAAACTCACCTTGTTTTACCCTGATAAAGTTTAATGACTAATCCATAACAATTATTTGCAAAAAGAGGGTTAATTGGTTGATTGATCAAGGCGTGGCGATTCCCACTTTATCCTTCTGTTTTCTGTTTTCTGTTTTGTGTTTTGAGCTTTGAGCTTTGAGCTTTGTGTTTTGTGTTTTGTGCATGGTGCATTGTGCATGAGTAGTAAATATTTATGGACAGAATAAGGATGCGGAATGAGAACATTTATGGAAACGACAAACGAGACAGTTTTTTTATTAAATTGCTCAGCTACAACAACAAGAGCGAATGAAACAAGAATAATGAGACTTTTGGCATTGACTTTTATTTTGTCGGATTTCAGCGCCGTTCTACATTTTTCATGGAAAGTGAACAAAATTCAAACTCTAGAGATTCTACATGTTTTGATTTCCTCGGGTAAAATTGAATTGGCCAAACTCTAAACCACAGGTGTCACGCGAATCCTTTTGTCGAGTCTCTGAATTGAACAAGGACAATCAAATACGTCGTCAGACAGCCCATCAACTGCAATAATCAAGAATCAATAATATTAAAAATACATGAGCTCTTTTTTGCGTGCAATCCAAAATCCCAAAACACAAAACACAACAGACAAAAAACTTGATTACCGAAGTGAAACCAGTGCGATTGAGTGTAAAAAATTCTCCGGGTGAAATTCCCTTTGGATTCAAGGCCAATCTCGGCTGCAGCATCAACAACTAAATTCAATCGTGTTCAGAAAAATCCATCAATTTCTACATTCTACAAAAAGTACAAACTTTATCATTCGTCATGGTTCATAATAACTTTTCAAAATCTAGTTTTTCTCTACCTTGTCTCGATAATTCGACTTGAGCTCCACATTGCAAACCCTTTGAAATTCTTCTAAATCCTCGGCCACTTCTTTCGTCCTTACAATCAGCTCCGTTGACGCGGAACAAAAATCATAGAGTTCTTTGGCATAGAAAAAAATCGGTAGGAGCGCGGTAAAATAGACCACAGTGAAATTTGAATTAACGAGCGCGTCAAAAAGCAGGATACAGCCAAAAAAGGAGTAGACCAAAATCTTCCAAATGCAGAGCAAAACCTCGGCGATTAAAATCCACTGGAAATGTTCATTGAAATTCCCAATTTCACACTCGATTCGACTGATCATCTCGAAATATGAGTTCAATTTCGAGTGAACGAAGCCGACGTCAATTTCTCTTTTATCCGGATTTCCTTGTAAAAAGTTGCGGATGTCGGAGGAAAGGGCGCGAAAACAACTCGAGTAGAATTTGATGAAGCTCAACGGCCAAAACTTGAACAGGATGTGAAAAAAGGCGATCCAAATCCAATAAATCAAGTACAAAACATAGAGTTTTAAATCAAAACTGTCTAGTTCTTTGTAACTTTTTTCCCCTTTGTTGGACTCGAGTTTACTCAGCAAATAATTGGTTGCGATGGTCATTTGAAAGAAACTGTAGAGTAGAAGAAGGGCGAGATGCCAAATCATGGAATATCCAGATTCGAGTCGGAATTTGCCCAATAAGTTTTTCCGCTCATCCTTTTCACTTTCACTATTTTCATCATCACTTTTGAAGAATCCGAGTTTTTCCGCCCTGTCTAAAAGTTGAACATTTCCTCTCCAAAATAAAATAGTTTTTCTCGCTCTCCACAGTCCGTAGATTTGCAGAAAGAAGGCGATGAAAATTGTGATGCGGCCTTCTGCATTCTGGGAGAGATTTTCAGTCAGATTTGACAGTGCAAATGCCTTGACCATCCGTCCATAATTCTGAAAGCGGTAAAAGACTCCAGAGACAGAGATTAAAATGAGAAAAAAAGTCCAAAATGAGCTCAGGCTGAACCAGTTGAAAGTTAAACGCAGAGAGTCCGGATTGCTTTTCATCTTCTCTTGATCTTGGCTATTTGTGGAATTTTGTGAACGGGTTGATGTCAGTGGAAAAAACCCGAGAAAAGTTGCCGCTGCCATCGGGTATTTAAAAATCTCCAGTAGTTTTTCCTCTGCTTGAGTTTCTTTATCAGATTCAACCGAATTCAAATCATTTTGTGTGTGGACAGTTGAGAATTGTACAATTTTTCCCGTGTCTCTGTCAGTTCGATCAAATAACATGGAGCTCATTTGAAGCTCTATGATTTTTGTCTTGTCCATTTTTATTAAAATTCTTTCAAATTTCTAAGCAAAACTATTAAGGAATCAATAATTATTATTGTACAAAGGAATATCTTTTAGGTTTTTTATTACTACTGCAAATTGAAAATTGAAACAGTTTTTGTTGGACAGAGAAAGTAAAACAGAAGCAGTTGAAAGTTGAAGAATCGAAAGAGAAAAGCAGAAAGGTCAAAATTGTAAATTGAGACAGTTTTTTCCCCTTCACATTTTATTCATGTTGAGCGTTTGTTTTCATCAATTAATTTAATGTCCAATGACTAATGTGTTGACAGAAGGAGTGGCAGTTTTTTCCTGTTGTTTTGACTGCTGATAGTTGAGAGTTGAAATACATGGCACAAATAATATTAAATATTGATCGCCTTAAATCCAATCCACTCTCGATTCTTGATTCTCTGCCAGAGCTGAGAAATGCAGTAAATAAATACAAAAGGCAAAAGTGTGAAGGGTGAATGGCCACAAAAAACAATACACATCTGACATCTGTTAAAATAATGTGGAATGGCGAATTAAAATCGTTAACATTTTTTCTGTTCAAATTCCGACCACCGACAAAGCTCCATTTTTTTCCTAGTAAATCATTGACATTTTTCATTCTTAATTTAGTCGTTTGATCTCTCGATTCTCGATTGGTTGTGTTTTTTGTTTCTCTCGCAGTTTTGTTATTTTTTTGGGTTAAATATTTAGAGACAGTAATCAATTCCAAGGGATTTAAGTATCCAAATTAAAGTGTATTAATCAAGGTAAGCATTTTTTATTGTGAAATTCCCATATTTTATAGTTATTTTTTCATTAATTTAGTTTTATTCAAGTTATAAAATCATTTCACTTGTAGTTTATACGATATAAAAACTACATGCGAATATGAAAATAGTTAAAAAATTTTTATTTATATTGAAATAAAATAAAATAATTTTTCCTTTTTTCTTTTTTAATTTATTTCATTTAGATGGCAACAGCAACTACCAAAATGGTCAAAATTCAATCTTTGGACACAGAAGTTTTTGAGGTGGACATAAAAGTGGCTCAAAAGTCGGAATTGATCAAAACAATGTTGGAAAATTGTCCCAAAGATAATAATGATAATGAAAGTCCTGTTCCAGTCCAGGTCAAGTCAAGCATTTTGAAGAAGGTCATTGAATGGGCTGATCATCACAAGGTATACTTTGATTCTATGTGTATTTTTTGTAATTTTTTAATGATGAATAATATTCATTATTCAAAATACCATGCACATCATAAATAATTTTTAAAAGTACTAGTTTTGTTGTATTCTTTTTTTAGGATGATATTGAGACTCCACCAACTGAAGAGGAAAAAAATAGAACAGAACCGCTAAATGTCCAGCTCTCTCGATGGGATCAGAATTTTTTTCGAGATTTTGATCGAGGAACTTTATATGAGTTGATTTTGGTATGCATTCTTCATTATTGATCAACTCATGTTTATCGTTTATTCTAAAAATTCTTCTACTCATTCGATATTGAGTATTGAGTACTTAAAAAGTATTTATGGAATGTTTGTAAATTCGTTGTTGCGACTTTTATTATAATATCATTATGATTTAATTGACTGTATTTCAGGCATCAAATTACTTGGACATCAAAGGACTGATGAGAATGGGCTGCAAAGCCCTGGCAAATACTATTGAAGATTTAGAAATAGATGAAATCCGAGATCTTTTGGGAATTGTAAATGACTTGAGTCCTGAAGAGGAAGCGCAGATTCTCAGGGAGAATGAATTTTTTGAATTTTAAATGAGACTACACAGCATTTCATTGTTGACCTTTGATCTATATTATTATAGATGCTGCTCTTGTCTTGATTTAATGTTGTTGTGACCCGGATTGTATTTCTAATTTCTACTATGGTTACAATCATATAAAATTATCACAAAAATAATCAATGAGCTAGCTTTTCCCCTATAATATTACTTTTCTAAAAGCATGATTCTAAAATACATATTATGTGAGCCAAGAGAACATAAAAGTATGTGTAATGTAGAACTGTGATGAAAGATGAAATTAACAAGTATTACAATAATGTTATAGAGTAATTTATATGGGCATCTTAAATTACAAAATTAAAATTTATAACAATGACTAGAAATTATCAATTCAAAAATACAGTAAAAATAATACTTGTTTTGTAAACAATGTTAGATTGACGTCTTTTCCTGAATAAAATTAGTTGTTCTCGCCTTTTAAAACTAATAACGAAATGTACAGCTCAACCATTAAGAATGTGCAATTAAAATGCCAACAAATTCTTGTACAAAATATAAAAAATGTGCTTCGCATTCTATAGTTTTCGTGGATATAGTATTTTATTGTGCAAAGAAACTCATAAAAATTGTGATGACTCATGCGATTCGTCAATGCATCACATGATATTTTTTATTTGACTGTTTTAGTAATTAATTGTAAAACGTTTTTCTTTTGGAAAATAATAAAATATTTACAACT